>ML797713.1:0-78737 GCA_009831015.1 Picea engelmannii | reverse complement strand
TAATAAGACTTGAAAAAGGATTTAAGCTCCCTGAAATAAATTCACTTTGAGACCATATAGTATTAGGATAAGCTCAATGTTATAATCAGACAATAGAATTTTCTTTGCAGAAGATTATGACCTGAAATAATGTCTTAATCAAAAACTCACGATGTTTATAAAAGAACTTCAATACTATTGACAGAGCCACTGTTGCTAGAAAGCGTCCATAGCCTCGACAGGGGTGTCATTTAACCCACTCAAATGCTTTAATCCCATCCAATAGTTGTATCCACATGATGTATACTTCCATAAAAGCTAATTTAAAAACATATACCTGCTACCTCTCGATCTGACATTGCTTCGTTGCTAGAAGGCCTGTTCAGTACCCTGACGAAGTTGTCTTGGTATCATGTGTGCATTTACCCGCTGCCAACGAGCCTGTTCAGTGCCCTGACAGGTTTACACACACTTCCCACACATAAGTGATTTCAAATCTCTTATGCCACTTTTAAATAATAATACAATTATAGATTTCTTGATGACAAAGAGAGTGGGGTGATATTGGAGGTTAATTGCAATACATGTAAATAGTCGACCATGTAATTTATTTTCTTTCAAAATTGGAAGTTTTATCATGGTTTAGAGATTTTAGATTTCCTTTAAGAAATCATCTAGAGAATGGGGAAGCACTTAAAAGTGATTCCTTAAGAATATGGACGGCGTAAGAAGTTTAAAGATCATCGTAATTCTCAAAGATTTAAACCATATCTCCGGTGTAATACTCTGACAAAGACAAATTGAGGACAAAATGAAAGTGACAATTGACTTAAAAATCAATTGTCTGAGTTATATCTTAATATCAGCACCTCTTTGAACTTATTTCAATTTGCTTTAAAAAACACAAGTCTTAAAATAAATTCTTCCTTCGATAATAGCTCTTTGATAAAAAAATATATTGATTCAAGAAGAAATATAAGAAGAAAACTCATTCAAAATAATCAAAGAAAACACGACAACCCAAATCTAATTTTATTAATGAGATTCAAAATAAGAAATACACAAAATCAAAATAGCAAAAGAAAACTTTTCAGGAAACGATTTTGGCCAAAGATAAACTTGAGCTTTTGGATCCACTATCATCTCACTGTAAAATAAAGGAAGAACTAAATCATATAAAATATCATGTGCGAGCAAGTTCTTTTCTTAATATAGTGATGCATGAATGATGAGATGCTACTTTGACCAAGAATTGTTATTCAAAATAAAAGAGACTAAAAGAAAATAGAAAAATCCTTATCAAGATGAGTGCAGTCCTACTCGTGGCACCTGGGGTCAGGGTTGAATTGATAGTTTAAATTTACTTATCTCTTTACTTTCCATTTAAAATTTTCATGATGATACTACATTTTCGAAAAGAAATATTCAATGAAAAACAAAGAGAAAAAGATTTAAAGTGGACTTCCCTAACAACATTCATATTATGGTTTTCTTGGTGTGCCCGCTTATGTTCATAACTGCATTATTACAAAGAGAAAAGCTGAGAAATAAAACTAAAATAAAACCTACTCCTAAACCTACTCTAACTACTAAACAAATAAAAAATACTAAGTGAAGTCATGCTTCCAATGTAGCCATCGAAGTAACTCCAATCCTGCAATGGAAACAAAATCAAATATTACTAACAAGAATGGTAGTATATCAAAAAATAACAAAAATATATCATACTTACATTTATCATCATCATTTAAAAAAAAAAAAAAAAGCACGACCTTACCATTCTTTTGAACATTTTTCAGATATGAATACTCCAACCAATCTGCAACCCTATCATAATACATGCAATTATTAACATGGGATTGTTCGAAATAATTCACATACAAAAAATATTCCTGATGAGAATAAAGTATTAGAATATCAAAGAAAGAATCTTGTAAAAAGGTTGGATCAAGATGGCGAGAACTTATCATGTTTCTCGAGTGGAAAGTAAGTGTTTCATTCTCTTGAAACTTTGCATTGAGCTTAGATATTTCAAGGTTAACTATTTGAGGTGAACTAGATGGAACGACCAACATTTTTGAATAATCATCATTGGTAATAATATTTGGTTGATTATACTTTTCAACCTCAAATAATTGATCATGGAAAAATCTAGATTCTTCTTTAATCACAAATTGAGATGAATCAATGGAAGATGCAATTTGAGATTCTTTCAAATCATTTCTTGATTTACCCATGGATAATTGATGAGAATAAGAATTGATATGTTCATGGGTAGAATTATTTTCCTCTTTTTATTTTATTCAGTAATCTCTTTGTACCTGATTATATAATGTTGAATTCTCTCCAAGGCAATATGGAACACACAATTGCACAACATTAGGATAAAAAATATCGGGGTACAAGGAATAATGTGTAGAAGAATTGAGGAGACGAAATGCATCTCTTGAAATGATAGGTATATACGTTTCGAAATATGGTTTTGTTCCCTCTCCTTGTATAAACTTATCAACCTCTGTTGTCTCCTTGTATAAACTGATCAACCTCTGTTGTATTCTCTTTTAAAGAATACGAGACAATTTCTAAGAGACAATTTGGTTCATTATGTAAGGGAAAATTTGAGAGCAAATCACTAGAGATAGAAGGTCGATAAATAGTCTGCCTAATGATTTTTTCTCCCACTGATTGATCATGGATCTATTCAACTAAATTAGGGGAAGATTTATCGTCCACATGATTATCAACTTCACGTTCGTCCTCTTTTACTTTAGAAACTGTTATAAAATCTATGAGAGCGGGACAACTGTCATCTTTTAAAGCAAAGGTTCCTTGTTCAACAGGAGGAGACATTGTTTGCAAAGAATGATTAGAAGTGACAATTGCATTATGTGGCTCATGATTTGCCAAAATGAAAGAAGTTGACACAAATTGTGGTGCTTCAAAATCTTCAAGATCAACATGAAAATTTGAACCATCTTGAGATTGAATGTTAGTGCTCAATTCAGATTGGTTAAAAATTAATTGATCTTGCTTGTCTGAGAAAGAAACGAGATATTCAAAACATTCGTTAATAAGAGACATTTCTTTCAAAAGGAATCTAATACCAACATGAATGAACCTAATTGCAAAATCATTGAATGATTCACCATTTTCTTTCCTTAAGCAACTTAATTCTTCACTTAATTCATCATAATAATAGTTGCTAAAATCTGATAAAAACTCAAATACAAACTCAGACAAAGAATGAATAGAATTAGCCTGAAAAGATTCAAACCAAACCTTAACCCGACCTCGGAAAGTGAGAGAGAACAATCTGCATGTAACATTAGAATCGGTGATCTTATGTCTTAAACACATATAAAAAAAATTAGAAATATGGTCTACTGCAGATGTGTTCCCTTCACCATCAAAGGTGAGTTCTGAAAATAGATCAGCTGTCTTGTTGGAAATAACTGGTAGTGAGACATTAAAAGCATGTTTTGACACAGTGATTTGGGCAAGAGCCATTAAGAATTTGAAGAAATTGACTCCAAATAGTTAGCCTACCTTGTAGTGCATTATAATATGATACACAAGAAGGATTTATAAATCTGGAATTATGAAAAGCTGAGGGGTGAAACATTTAATCATTAAATCAACCTCGACCCTCCTTCTAGCGCCATTTGTTGACGGGCGAAAATGACCATCCCTCAACTGGAAGAATGAATCCGTTCCGGGGTTGTCTAAATAACCCAAGCCATTTGGTATAACTCGTTCTGATGGGTTTAATGGCTATGTTGGCCAATCTAAAAGTCCTAGAAGAAACAAATAAAATAAATAAAAGAGCTGAAATAACTAACTAATTAATAAAAACTATATATATATATGTACATATGTTCTAATGTAACTGTAGTTGTTGTATTTAAGTAGAAGATATACAAGAATCGTTTATTTACATGATTTACAATATGCAAGTTTTAATCGAAACTTACGAAAATCGATGTGAAAAATGATTGCTTCTAGGAAGCAGATAAAGAAAGCACATAAAAATATTTATTGTTTTTCTTTTATAAATTTAAAGAATCTTGCAAAAAAAATGTTAATGAAACATGAACATGTGGATAGTCAAAGTTGAATCATACATTCTAGTTTCAATGATATGTAAATAACAGAAAAGGAAACAAAAACATAAACCTGTGATTTCATAATTATACATGATTACAACAAGATAAATCTGGAAGCAATCTATGCATTTTATCATTCAATTTAAAACTCAAAGATAAATCCCATTATTTAAATCGAAGATATGATCACATCATTTGTGTTTTGATGAAGCAAATGATAGATTGTATTTATAATATAAACCTCCTACACATCACATATCATTTAATATAAAGATATCAGACCTACACATGTAACAGGGTTAAAAAAAACATAAATAACAACATTATAAACAAAAGGCTAAAGCAAAAATGCATATATGTCGTTCTATTAAGTTTTTGGAATCACTTGTCCATTCTGTAGTCCTGGAAGAAATGTTTTGGACAATAGACTTTAAAGATTGGAAAAATTAATACACAAATGATAATAATTAACCATGTATTGATAAAAATGACTAAAGCTATTTAAATCAATGCATAATCAATTATTCAAAGAATATGAATATATTATAATGAAAATAAAACCATTTTACTCACAGGACAAAAGTCATTAAGCAACCTGGAATTCCATATTCTTCTTTGAAAATATTCGTCCATTCTCCCAAAGATCCCAACCATCCATTACTCCATTTGAAAAGAAATAAAAATTTTACAAAAGAAATAATATACAAAAGAGAAAGGATTAAAATCCTCCTCTCCAATTCTTGCATCCCCTTGGCTCTGATCTTTCTCATATATTTAGAAAAATGAATGAGCAGCCTGAGCGTCACTATTAATTTCCGCCACCTGAAATTTTCCTCTAAAAGAGACCCAAATATCTCTCAAATCGTGCATTTCTTTGGGAAAATCTCTAAATGGAAGGTAAATGGGTCCATTTTGGTTCTGGGTTTTCAACTATTTCTTCAAATTCCTCATGGTTTGGCTGCAATCAGTTCTTTAAAATTGCCTGTCTGATCTTGACGCCTTTCCAAATTTTATCTGTTGTTGCTCATAATTTTTTTTGTAGCAATCCAAAATTGTTTTTGGATCAATCATATTGAACGTATTTGGATAGTAAAATCAAGCCATGATCAGATCCGTATCAAATATTTGATAATAGAAACTTGTGAAACAAAAAGAAACCTAAATTAATAACCTAAAAATTATGAATAAAACAAAAATCTAGAAAAATAAAAAATGAATTTAAACTAACTATAAGTTCTAAACAAACATTGTTTATATTTTCCTTTCAAATATGATCTTAATTCTAGAAGGTTCAAGCTAATGAATAAAAAATATTAATTTTAGTTTTTTACAAAATTGAACGAATGATAGATAATTCTTTGATCATTATTATTTTGAAATGAGATGCAAATTGAAAAAAGAATTTAATTAATTAACATCACCAAATGATTTCATGAAAATGAGAAACCAACCAAGATATTATTTGATGAAGTATTGAACACATTATTCAAAATAGTCAAACTTGCTAATGAGCAAAAGAATGAACACATAATCATAATTTAAACGAAAGTAAACATTTGATAAAAATTAACATTTTGTTTAAATTGAGATTTTTATGCTCGTTTCTAACTTTTGACATATACTCTTGTAATGAATGTCTCAAACTATAGTGAATGTCTTAAGTTTGTCTCAAAGCAATCCAAGGTATGGAACTATTTGAAAAGGTTGACTCTGTAGCTCATTATAATTATTAGGATTTGAATGGGGGGGCCTTTTAAATTTTGTAAAAATATAGGGGGAGTTGTTGGGACCCAACATGGCCACGGTTTTCTTGGGATGAACCGGGTGGAGTTTTTGTCGGATGGGTTTAATGTTTGGTTAAGTTTTTATTTCATGCACAATGATCGAAGGATCGATCCCTGGCATTTCCTCGTAGCTCCAAGAGAATACATCGCGAAATTCTTTAAATAAAGCGGTGTAAGAAACCACTTTCTCGGGCGAACAGTTAGCACCGAGATTAATGTTTTCCACGTTACCTTCTTTGATTGAAATATCAATAACGACCATAGAATATATTTTTCCTAAATTCCCCTCAGAAATAGTATCTTGAGTAAGTATAGGAGACTATGGAGAATTAACAACATCGGAGGGGAAGATAGAGTGTATATATTCCTGAATTTCTTCAAGAGATGAAAGAAAAGAGGATCGATGATGGTTGTCATCCCAAGGTACTTCACCAATGCTAAGAATTTCCATAATGAATTCATCTGAAGGAAATATCTGTGAAATGTAGTCAAAAGCAGAAGACAAGGAGTTTAACCAATATGGCATCGAATAAGTGTCGGGTGGCAATAGATGTTGGTCATCCGTGGAGGGAGAGGCGTATTGAATAACAACATATGAAGCCTCAGTCGGACTAACTCACATAGCATCACCTAGTACATCGAACTCTAAAGGACTAGGGACAGTCCAAGGATCAGATGATTCTAAAGACTGATAGTTCATAGTCAAAATCATATTGATTATGCCAATATGTTGTGTGGTAGGAGGAAGTGATGCAGGGAAAGTACCCATAAGAGAAGAGTCTTTCAAAATACCTACACCAACACTTTCATACGTGATATTATGATCTCCCAAGAAAGGAATATTATTGGTGGTGGGAGCGCGAGCGTCAGGTGTACAGAAATCTAACTAATCGATAGTGACAATTTTGCCTTGATGAGGGAATTGCACACATCAAAACACCGATGAAGCAACGACAGTCATGGCATAAAACCAACTTCTTCCTAACAGTAAGTTGTAATCGAGGGGAGCATCGACGACCTTGACATCAACAAAGACAATTTTTCCTCCTAATTGAACGGCTAAGGATTGCAAGAGCTCGTGAGGATGAAAACCTCACCCATCGAATGCGCACAACATCGTAGGGGATTTTTTAAGTGTGAGTAAATTTAATCCTTTCCAACAAGATAAAGATATGACACAAGTGAAATCTCCCTCATCCAAAATAGTGTAGTGAATGTGTTGGTTGTGAACAACAACATCAATTTGAAAAGCAAGTTGGTGTGAAAATCATGACTTTAAATTGTCCAGGTTAAACATGATATTGGTGGATGACTCAAGATCAATTGCACCAATGGCATCCAAGGGCGTTCTACGTTGACTTTGGCAGTTCTGTAGAACTTCCAGCGTAGACATAGCACATGGTGCTTGAGCCAAAACTTCAAAAATGTTTTATTTTTGGGCGGCACATGAACTAAGATTAAAAGTAGATTTACGGATGGTGCTCTTGGGAGGGCCTAATATAGAGATCAATGTCAGTTTTTCTATATGAAGTGACCCGGATGGAGGACTAACAAATGGAGGAATATTGGAGGCATGAGATGGATTCGGTAAAGAACCGTGAGTGACCTTTTCTTTGTCAGGTTTAGCTGGTGTGTCGTATGTCGTAGTGCGAGTGGTTAAATCAATCCCATTGAACATATAAATATGGGCACTGGTCGAGGCTTCATGATTGGGAGAGTGGCTAGAACTACCCCCTATGAAGGGGGTTTGATCAACCATAGATTATGTTGAGGAAAAGGTTGTGTTAACATGGGAGGCTGGGAATTCCCCTTGAAAAGTTTTGCAACTTTGTCATGATGTGGATAGCCTCAGGTGTAATGATCGTCACCACAAATAAGACATGGGAATTTTGGTTTCCGCTATGGTTGATGTTTGGTGGCAGGCAGTGGATTTTGGGTTTTAGGTTGTTCGTTATTATTATTCTTTTTGGGTTTGTTTTTTGTCTTCTTCTTACCTCTAAATTGTTGTGAACGGGCAGATTGAACTACATTCACCTCATAGACTTGATTCAGGAGGGAGGTAGAGGAGAGTGAGGTCAAACTGGGAATGGGTGCTGAAGAATATCAATTTACAGTTCCAGTTGATTGTGAAGTAGAGTGGGTTTTGATGGTATCGATCACTCCATCCACATGTGATGTGGATGAAGTTTTGGATGGATTGGTAGTGGCACGGGTAGCATTGGGAATAAACTCGTACAAAGTATCAGATTGTGAATAAACCAAATCCAAGTACTAAGCTTGGGAAATGGATTCTTCCTCAGTGACTACACCACCCATGGTGAAGTCACAAGCAATCGAGGGTAACAGATATTCAGTGAACCATTCCGCCAATAATTGGTCAGGAATAATTGCTTTGATCAACCTTCGACATCACCTCCACTTGTGAATGTGATTTGGTCTGATGAAGGGAGGTCAAGAGTTCAGTGCCCGTCTCATAACGAATGGGTAGTTGGAAGTGCGTGATAAAGGACATGGAAAGGGAGTTGAAATATTGAAAAGAACCACGTAGAAGTTCAATGTACGACTTGGTTGCTGAGCCCGTAAGCGTGCACTGGAAGAGACGTAAACGGATAGAATCATCCATTAAGGATTTTGATGAACACCATAAATAGAATGTCATCACATGGTTATTTGGGTCTTCTCCAAGTTTACCGTCAAACTTTGGGACGTTGGAAGGTAATTTAGTAGGAATCACCGGCCAAAAGGGAGAGTGTTGTATGGGATCGTTGTTCAACCGAGACAAGTTTGGGAGATCTAGAGTAGCAAGGAAGGGTAATTGGTGGTTAACTTGAGGGTGATATTGGTGTGGCATAAGGACACCAGTAGGTGTTACACATTATTTTGGTCACTCTGGTGATGTCTCTACAGTTATGTGTTCAGGCTCTCATAAGGACCTTTTTCTTGAGAAAAGTGATTGTTGTCTTCTTCTACAAAACATATTTTTAAGATGAGTTCATAGGCTACATGTATTGTAGGGTGCAAGAAACCCTGATTCTCGCAGGAAACCATATACTTGGAGTGTGAGATGTTCGCAGTATTCTCTATAGGTAGGGTGCGAACCTGCTTCAAAGCTTAAAAGGAAGAGGAAGTTACAAAGGTTATAGAAGAGGATCTTCTAGAAAATGAGTTGGAATTTGCATGGTTGGCATCCTATTGACTTCTCAGATTTAGTGGGATCATCCTCATCCCTTTAACCATATTTCCTTCTCCTATATAATGAAAGGTTTCTCAAGGAAGAGGTTAAGAAAGATTGAATAAAGAATTGATGAAGGAATTGATATAGAATTGTGTGAGGAATCCTATTTAAATTGATGCTTGAAGCCTCCATTTGCCTATCAAGCCATAGTGGATATTCTTCATGCAAGTGTGTGTGTTGGAATGTGTTGGAACGAAGGACCACCGAAAGGAAGCTTGTGACATCAAAGAAATCTGGTTGTATCTTCTACTTTCATTTAATATAAATGCAGTGGCATGTCCCTTTCCCATAAAATCACTCTTATTTTATTACATGACTCCTTGATCACATGTTTAGGTCTTCATTGAATATATTATTGTTGCTTTCACCTTGTTCAATTTGTGTCGTTGTAGATCTGATATCTCAAGACTACCAAAGTGAAGCAGGGACAACAAAGACATAAGGAAGAAATATCTAAAGGTATGTTATTTATTCTTTTTCTCGATGATAAATTCAATGATTGTGACTTAGGGGAAGTGTCATGTCCAGTCCTATTTTGTTCTAGATCTAGGTGGATCTAGGGAGATCTGTTAATGTCCGCATATACTGATTTATCCTATAACAAAATTGGTGAATCCACTGGGGATACAACTCATTTTGTGTTTTTTGTTGGCCATTTGCTCTTATCCTACTTTTTTTTCATTTCCAACCAGTCTCTCAGTCTGTAGGAGACCCTTATAGACTCTCTGGACCTAGAAGTTCACTCAAAAGTTTTGTCCTTTTTCCAAATTTTTCCTTGATTACAAACCTTCTCGCATTATACCTCTCTGTAGACTGCGATAATCATTGATGTTCGCACCCTATTGTTCAATCCATTGTGACCTTCTCACAACCTACCTGTGTCTAGACTGCGAAAATGCCTAATTTTCGCACTGCACCTCACTACTAGGCTGCGAACTCATTTGTAAAAGTTTTGGATTAGGTCTTCTTATATTTTTTGATGCCCAGATTTGTTTGTTTACCTGGGAAGAACTTCTTTTGCCAATGTTTGACTATTTCTTCACTTCAAATCTTGTGGTTGATTGGTTTTCAGAGATCGAAAACTCTTCTTAATCATTTTTTCCCGGTTTTTACTTCTTGACCTTTTATCAACAATTCTTAGTCTCTGATTCTGAGATGAGTGCTTGTTTGGTCAAAAGTCTTTGATTAGATTAAAAGTTGGGATTAATTTTTCTTTTAGATTGCTTGTTGCCTGGAAAGTTCTTTGTCTATGTGAATTTGACAAACTACTTTCTTGTCATTTTTATTTTTATCTACGTTGAAAGTTTGATTTGGGTGCTTGTTGAGTATATCAATTTTTGTTGATTACTTGAGCTTTCTTCCTTACATCCTTGTTTTGGTTTGTGAAAGAAAAATTAAAGCCTTGTTTTTCTTTAGAATTGTTTAGTGAAAAGAACACTTCTCTTTTCTGAATAACTTGCAGTAAAAGAGAAACTTTGTTTGGGTTGTTTTTGTTTTGAAGTGATTTGCTATTTTTTTTTAGCTTTTTTGAAACAAAAATCTTATTTCTTTCTTTGCATTAGATTGGGGGCATCCTTGCATTTGAAGTAGTGAAATTGCATGATTTTTGTTCTTAAATTCTTAAAACAATTCCCCCTCTTGGCCGGGGGGGTCCGTGAATGGTGTATTGGTGTACAGTCTATTTGTCTCATTTCTTGAAAATCTTGATATTGGTGAGTTTAGTAAATTTTGGGACATTATGCATTTGGGAATGATAAATGTTTTCTCCTTTGCGTAGCATAGCTTTCATCGAAATGAAAAGATTGCATCTTCATCTCTTTGCATAATTTTCAAGTCGGTCGAAACACCATATTGTTCACGACATTTTCCTATTGAGTAACAACAACCATAAAATAAAGCGCTTATAAAAAATTGATTAGACATTTTTTATACTTTCTGGTAGCAAACCTACATTAGATTAGTTGTGGGGCTTTGGAATAGGTGTGAAAGATAACATTCCAAAGTTGCAAACAAACATAGAATATTGATTTAGGGAGCGGTTAAATCCACTTATTACATTTTGTCCTAGGTAGCCTTTCTAACACAAGGGTCAATCATGAGGTCGCATTGAGACTGGTAGAGTTACTCACCCTACTTTGTTGGTATTGGTGTAGAGATTGTGCATATTATGGGGGTCATTTGAAGGTATACCCACAATGATGAGTGGAATCCTTTCAAGTTGATTTTGGGCTAGATACACTTCCCTTGTGCGTGGATCAGAGTGTCGACTATTTCCCCAGGCATCACTATAGTGATTGGTAACCTTAGTGGCCTATCTCTTTAGGGTCTTTACACAAGGTGACTATGGAGGGGCAAGTCTTCACGGTACCTGGAATCGACGTTGGCCAAACTCACTCGGAATCCTTGGAGGGTATGCCCACGTTTATGTGTGGGAGCTTGCACCAGGGTGTAAGTCTGTTAAGCAGGTCGTCAACGTAACTTTTCCACCTGCTCTATCTCATCCCCTTCTTACATTGTTACCGCGAAGTTGGATTTCATCACCAACTAGTGAATTCATTGTGAGAAGGTTTTGTTTGCTTGCTTACTTACTAGATTTTTAGTGTGTGATGTTTGTTTTCTCTAGAGGACTCTAGATTGGATTTTTATTTAATGGCGTTAGTTCTCGGAATGACCAATGAAGGAACCCCTACTCCAGGGGAACCTTTTGTTTTTCCTTCTTATGGAAACATTGGTCCTCCTCACATCGCTACTTTGAGCCTTCCAGATCTCACTATTGGATTGTCAGTGTGGTTATTTTCCACTCAGGTAATCCCAAATGCAGTAAGTTCTTCGGTCGTAAGCACTTCCCCCCAAGAACATCAACCTCATGTTGATCCTTCACCTTCTTCACTAGTAAGATGTTCTTCGCCTTCTTCACTTGCAAGGTCTTCTTCCATTTCATATTATTCCCCGAGTGAAAGCTCTCAAGCTATCAACTCGGTGAATAAAGAGAAGAAGAAAAGGAAGAATAAGAAGAAGAAAAATAAGAAAGGATCCAAACTTCCAACCACTACCGAACATGTTGGAAAACAACCAGTTACTGTTGATCGTGTTGGGAGTGTTGATGATGTCAAAATCACCCAAACAACCCGTAAGCCCAAGTACCCTTGCAGGCTTTGTAAGGGTAGTCATCTTCTTAAGGATTTCCCTGGTCTATCCAAGGTTATAGAATCATGGTCTACACATCCTTGCCAACCCATGTCATTAGCCTCTGAACAGCATGTTGATGACTTCCTGTCAACTAGTCACGATATAGTTGGGAAGAATAAAAGTAGAGCCAAGTTCCCGTGTATATTATGCAAAGGGTGTCATCTAACTCATCTTTGCACTCATATGGAAGAAGCCTCAAAATTCCTGGAAGACATGACTATTGCACAGCCTCAGCTTCCAGCTGCTTATCGCAATCTTTCTCTCAACCCACCTGTAGTTGATGGAATGATCAATTTAGTTTCCCCGTCGGTCAGTTTGGTTGATCAAGTGGTCAATCTGGTCACATCCTTGGTTGAACCAGTAGACCAAGTGGTCAATCCAATCCCATCCTCATTTGATCCCACTCTCCTATTAGAGAGTGAAACCCAAGCGGTCGAACCTTTTCCAAGCATCAATCCCATTCTCCCCTTCGAGGATGCAACCCAAGTGGTCGATCCAATCTCGTCATCGATCGATCCTACTCTTCTGCTTGAGAGTAAACCCAATACTGCCCACGTTTTTCTGTGTCGGGGGGTATTCCTCCTTCTCTCGTGAAACCCCCTCCAAGTAATGAGGCCATCCTTTTTAATTTGGGTGTGCTAACTAGACCTCATCTTCCCTCTCACATTCCTTTCCAGATTACAGTGCAAGTTTGTAGTCAGGACATTCCTCAGACGTTGATAGATGAAGGTGCATCCATAAAAAAATTGTCCTCTTTTGCTTGGCAAGCTTTGGGTTGTCCTCAACTTGCCCCAGTTATGTAGAATTTGTTAGCTTTTAACAGAAGAACCAGTCAACCTTTAAGGACCCTTCCTTATTTTCCTGTAACTTTGGGAGGGAAAACTATCTTTATTGATGTCATGGTCATCCAAGACCCCTTGGATTTTTCTTTACTCCTTCGGAAAGATTATGTCTATGCCATGAAAGCTATTGTGGCCACTCTTTTTCGTGTGATATCTTTCCCATACGATGGAAGAATGGTGACTATTGATCAACTTTCATTCATTGGTCTTGACTGGATCAGCTCCCTAAATGGTTCTTATATGAAGATAGTATTTCCCATACCACATGTCAATTATGTGGCATTGTCTCCCATGACTTCAACTTCTGATGACTTGGATCCGGTAGTTGACATGGTGATTTCTTCGGTAGGGCTATTGGAGCCTGATCTCCTTACCCCTGTCGCAACCCTCAACATGTGTTCCTTCCAGAGTGATTTTATTCCATCCAATGAATATCTCTTGAAATCCATGACCGAGTTTTGTCCCTTGACATGGTGTTCTTCCAGAGCATTATTTTCTTGGAAGCCATGATCAAATAGAGGTCACAAGCATAGTTTCTTTCCTCTGTAGCAAGTTCATTAAAAAATGAAACAGAGGTCACGAGCATAGTTTCTCTTCTCTGTAGCAAGCTCGTTAAAAAATGAAACATAAGCTTTGAGCATAGTTTTCCTCTCTGTAGTAAGCTCGTTAAAAAATGAAACAACAATCTGGGGATTGAACCTGGAGCCCTGAGCATAGTTCTTTTTCTGTATCAAGCTCATTAAAAAATGAAACAGTCACCTCTCTTGAACCTTCTTTTCATCCACTCTTATCCTTTTTCTCCATATAGTAGAGAAATTGGTGACAACCTCAAAGTTGGTGAATGAATTGAAGCTTGGAGGGCATGTCTCCAGCCTGTGATGATCATTCTGGAGTTAAGTCACTAGCTTTCAAGCTAGGGGCATATTCGATCTCAGTATTCGTTCATTCTCGCGCTTGAAAATACATGAGAATGCAACCAAGTATACTTTTCTCGTCTTTTTCGTACTCATCATGGTAACACGAAAAAAATGAAAATAAGGGAGTATCCTTTAAACTCTTTTCACGCTCCATAAAAATGAAAATATTGCCGAGCGATCTTGTTCTTTTCACACTCATAAAAGCATTTGAAGAAAACGTTCGATGAGCGATAATTTATCACTTTTTTCAGTCTCGTCAAACTAATTTACAAAAAAGGAATTGGGAGAGTTCTCTTTAAGTGTTTTTCAGACTCTCAAAACATGAAAAACCCCCAAGTTTTCTATATTTGGACTCGTTAAACAAACATCAAAAGGCCCTTATGGGACTGAACCTCTCCTTCCTAGGGTTCGTTAAATGTACTCTGAGGGACTTGTCTGAAGGAGGAGCTTACATCAACAAGCATATGTTATCCTCCTCAAGCTTGTGTAAAAACAAAGAGGTACTCACCAAAAATTGTCGGGGAAATTTTGGGAAAGGGATGTGTTTTGGTATTTTTATTAGTGGCAGTAAGTGTCACTCTTGAACATGACACCCCCTATTCGTCATTTAAATCTGGGTTGGGAAATCCATTTGTCTCTCGTCTGACTTGCTACAAGGTCATATATTGGGTCGTCTTTGAGTCAATGCTTCCAAGACCATTGTCATGTCATTCATATGTTCAAGAGAAGTCCAAACAACCCCTCCATTGAGTCGGCCATCTGCAGTTGTCAATTCTTACCATGTCGGCCTTCCCTGTGTCCATTTCAAATCGTATTCATACTTTGACTTACCCTCAACATCTGTTACTTATTTCGTGTCATTGATGGGGGATACATCAAGGCCATCCCGTGACGAGTCTTTTTCTGTCGACTCCAACTCATTATCTAGGAATAAGACTTAGAAATCATTTAGTACCTTAGAACCTACATGCCTTAATGGTAGGTCTCTTCATTTTTGACAATGGATTCACATCATTGGTCCCTGATCGAGAGATTCCACTGAGTGTTCAACTTCAGCTCATTTATTCACATTCGTTTGGATTGTACTCTTTTTGGCCCAGGTTGCACTCGAGTATTTATGATTTGTATTGACACATAGATCCATTTTGTATGTCGCGTGGCTATGTCCTAATATGAGTCTTCTAACACATAGATCCACAGTGTATTCCTGGTGGCTATGTATCATTTTGATGACATGAATCCACGGTGTATAATTGGTGGCCATGGCCTACATTTATGATTTCATTCATTTGTGGTATGAGCATGGGAATGCCTACCTCAGAACTGGTATGATATTCTGTAGATGCTTGATTGTTTGCAGGTTTTCGATTAGGTGCGATCCTTGTTTCTGACACACACACGCATTTTAAAAAGTATTTTGGCTGTCACGAGTTCCAACCTCATACTTTGGGGGGCATTCTATTACACATTATTTTGGTCACTATGGTAATGTCTCTACAGTTATGTGTTCAGGCTCTCATAAGGACCTTTTGCCTGAGAAAAGTGACTATTGTCTTCTTCTACAAAACATATTTTTAAGATGAGTTTGTAGGCTACATGTATTGTAGGGTGCGGGAAACCCTGATTATTGCAGGCAACCCTATACTTGGAGTGCGAGATGTTCGCAATTTGCTCTATAGGTAGGGTGCGAACCTACTTCAAAGCTTAAAAGGAAGAGGAAGTTACAAAGGTTCTAGAACATGATCTTCTAGAAAATGATTTTGCATTCGCATGGTTGGCATCCTACTGACTTCTCAGTTTTAGTGGGATCATCCTCATCCCTTTAATCATCTCTCCTTCTCCTATATAATGAAATGTTTCTAAAGTAAGAGGTTAAGCAAGATTGAATAAAGAATTGATGAAGGAATTGATTAAGAATTGTGTGAGGAATCATGTTTGAATTGATGCTTGAAGCCTCCATTTGCCTATCAAGCCATAGCAGATCTTCTTCATGCAAGTGTGGAGCAAGTGTGTATGTTGGAACGAAGGACCACTGAAAGGAAGCTTGCGACATCAAGGCAATCTAGTTGTATCTTCTACTTTCATTTAATATAAATACAGTGGCATGTCCCTTTTCCATAAAATCACTCTTATTTTATTACATGACTCCTTGATCACATGTTTAGGTCTTCATTGAATATATTATTGTTGCTTTCACCTTGGTCGATTTGTGTCGTTGTAGATATGATATCTCAAGACTACCAAAGCAAAGCAGGGACAACAGAGACATAAGGAAGCAATATCTAAAGGTATGTCATTTATTATTTTTCTCGATGATAAATTCAATGATTGTGACTTAGGGGAAGTGTCATGTCCAGTCCTTTTTTGTTCTAGATCTAGGTGGATCTAGGGAGATCTGTTAATGTCCGCATATACCGATTTATCCTATAATAGTAGGGCCATAAAATAGTTGAGATGGGTAATTGTATCCAGTAGCTCCTCCTACATACGATTGATGTTGACCAGGATAGATATGATCATATGGTTGTTGAGGAAAATTCATGAGTGGTGGAAAACCCGGTGGATTTTGAGGGGTATATGTCAGTTGATTTGGTTTCGAGGGATAAACAGTTTTCCCTTGAGGGGGGTAAATAGTTTTTACCTGAGGAGGATACACATTTTCCCCATGGGGAGGATAAACATTAGACCCTTGGGGAGGATAAGGTTGTTTTACTTGAGGACCCTAGGTGGGATTTGGGACACCCAGATAAGGTTGTCCATAGGATAGTCTGGAACGAACAGGATTTGATACTCCTCCTTGTGGGTTATGGTATAATTTCCCCCTAGTGCAGGATTGATTAAATGTGCCTCCTGAAGATACTCCCTAGGATTGTGAAGGGTTTCTGGCAAAATAAGGTTTCCCCCCCACCATAGGTTGATTTACAATCGGGGTTTGACCAAGAAAAGGAGGTTGTCCTCTGGAAGGAATATGTAAAGGTGGATGTCTCCTAGGAGGGGTAGTCCCATTATAGGATGGTTGTCCTCCTGGAGGGATTGGCCCACTAGATGGTGGTTTCCCCCTAGTCAGGATATGTCCCACAGTTGATTGTGTCTATCTGGAAAGGGTCTACATTCTCTGGTGTAGATATGTTCCAACAGGATTCTGTGGAACATGAGGAGTTGTAGAGTGAAAAGGTGTAATGGTGGGAGTAGTGGTTGAAGTGCATTGGGTAAGAGTAGAGGTGATGACTCCAGAATTAAGATGGACTTGTACTGACATAGCAGTCGGATCAATGAATTGGTCGATGGGGTGATCAATAGTTTGACTGAATGGTCCTACCTCAATAGTAGGAGTGTCATGAGGATTAAGAGGTTGTCGAATATATTCAAAATGCTCATAAATATCACACCCCGATGAAGTCCTCCATACAGAACAAGAAGGTGTGTGATGTGTATCTACTACAGTAGTAGGACGAATGGGGGTCCTATAGTCATCACCAAAAATTGGTTCTGTAGATCCCATATATGTCTCGATAACTGGCCTCTCAGGTAAACCTGGGAATTCTTCTTCTATAATGTTACCGAGCGAGTTCAGTCGAACAAAAAGTGGTTCAAGAGGAGATGATGACATGGGTGTAGTGTGAGGAGTGGGATTTTCAACCGTAACCAAGGCTCTCTCTGAATTTCCTAACAAAGGAGTACCAACACTCCCACTGTCGGATTGATTGTCTACCTCTCCACGATAGGTATCTTTTGGTGAGTTAGGAGGTAAGGGATGGTAACCTTATTTCGGAGGAAACCCTTGCATCCTACGTGATAGTCTAAGACCTTTATCGTCTACAGTCTCAATTTTGAAGAATTATTAAAACAACAACACACGCTAAAAAATCTAGGAATACCAACAACCAAACAAACCTTCTCTCGATGACTGTACTAGTTGGTGACAAAATCCAACACCATGTGATCAAGTCAAGAAGGGGCTAGGCTATTAGAAGGTGGAACAATTACGATGGTTGGCCTGCTTAACGGACTTACGCCTTGGTGCAATATTCCACGCAATAATTGTGGATTTACCCTCCAAGGAGACTGAGTGAGTTTGACCACCGTCTATTCCAGATACAACGAAGAATTCCCTTCATCGTCACCTTGTGTAAAGGCCCTAAATATTATGGCTACTAAGGACACGAACTCACAGTCACCCCTGGGTGGGTACAATCGATAATCCATTTCGAACGTATGGGAAGGATAACAAATTTTAAATCCTTCGAAAGAACTGAGGACAAGTGGACCAGTAGAACTCCAGAGGACCCTAAACGGATTCATAATTCATGAAGCACCGAGACCAAATGAACACAGTTGAACCTCAAGAAGAAACCCCAATATACGATATGACTACTATGAATAGTCAAACCATGGAGGGATAATCTTTGTAGTTCTACCGAACGTGACCTCATGTGTAACCCCTGTGTGAGAGGGGGATCCCAGAAAGATTATACGAAAATTGGATTTTCTCTCCCATCGCAAGATGCTAATTTTTGTTTTGAATGCTTTGGAGAGTTGTACTCACATCCTAATCCAAAGCGCTAATCCTAGTATAATTTTGGTGGAGGAATCTAAAAAGAAAAATTTTCTAGATCGATTTTAATTAGCGTTGATTTTTGTGGATGTTCTTTACTCAGAGGTGAATGAGAGTGAAACTGATGATATTATGACTCGATTCCCAAAAATGCATAAGAAAAATGATAAGCAATCTTTTCTTTCAATGAAATTATATTTAAGGGAAGGAGAATAATTTTTCTTTTCATCGTCAAACACTAAAATGCAGAGACTTTATGAAATTGTTCTCAATCAAGAATCAAATTCAATGCTAAATATTATGAAATGATCCTAATATCCAAAAGCTAATCGTGAAATTCTTTTTGTTTAAATACGAATTATAATCAACATGATTCAAAGCTTCTTATGCTAATCAGATTTAATTCTTTGCAAGTTGGAAGCAAACATCATATAAACAAAAGGAACACTCTCATTATGATTAAATAAGAAGAAAAAACAAAAACAAACTTTCAAAAAGAAAACCAAAACTCAAACAAGAGGAATTGCTTGGAAATATAACTTCAAAGATCAAATGGAACAATAAACTGATCTTTGAACCTACTTGTAACAACTTTCATGCAATCAGATAAATGAGAAAGTCTCAAACCAACTCCAGATCTCAAAGAGGAAGAGTGATTCAAAACAAGGAAGAATGATGTCAATATCTTTTAAAAACCAAACAAAACGTCAAAAACCCTTAGAAATAAAATAATTGCAAGCTTTAAAGAAGACACAAATTGATAGCAATAGTCCTGAGCAGACCAAAAAAACAAAAATTACACCCAGAAAGGTACCCCCAAAAATTTTCAAAAGAGAAAAAAATCGACGCTCTGGTGTAAAAAGCACAAGATCGTTGCAACGCTCTATGAAGCACTGCAGGGGAGCGCTAGCGCTCTGGATGTAAAGGTAAGGGAGCACTGGTGTCTGATAATAATTAATTTTAACCCAGAAACCAAGAAACTCAAGAAAACTTGAAGATCAGTGTGTGTAAGATGAATTCAAATCTAACAACACATCCAAAAACCAAAAAAACACAGTGAATAGGATCTAAAGGCAGGCAAAGGCTAAAACAATATCAAGGAAGGAAACCAAAACTGAAATCTTCGTCCCCAATGGAGTCGCCAATTTTTTTTGTAGGAAAATTCCCCTGCAGACAAGTGAATTCCCTCTTGGATCTTAGACCCCTATGACCAAGATATAAAAGTGCTAACTTTGAACATTGACTTTCCTTTAAACATAGCTAAGCTAAACAATAGAGAAGAGGAAGGAGATATGAGTACCTTTTTACGAAGTTTGTCCTTGCCTAGTCCAAGTTGAACTTGATCTCCAAGTGCTTCAATGAGCCCTGCAATCCAATGAACAACAAAGACAAAGCATACTTCCTATTCTACCATGATTAGTTTAAAACTAGATTCATCCAAAGAGACAAGCTCATGCAAATGTACACAATCTTGAAGGAAACAGGCCAAGCACATGTATTAATGAGAACAAAATTAGGTGCTTACTAAGTATAGATGCAAATGTAGCAACCTCACCAAGCTCTCCTTGTCCAACCCCTTGCTCGAATGATCCACAATCAAAATGACAATACTTTTCACTAATTATTGTCCCCTTTTCACCATGAGGGTGCCTCCTTATATAGGCTTTGAGAGGCCTAACCATCTTAGATTTTCTTGGGATAAGTTGAGGATCTTTCTCCATCAGTTGTGGAACTACCCTTAGATCCAGCCTTGGACTTGGATTCGAGCCAAACTAACTTGGATATTTCTTAGCTGACTTCAGAGATAAGATGGATTTGTCCCTTGATTTGCTCAACAACTCGACGCTCCTTCAAAGTGGGCCACAAAGCATTGCAACGCTCCCTGCTAAGAGGGAAAGGAGCGCTAACGCTCCTTGCAAGTGGGCAGGGGAGCGGTGATCTCCAAAAATGATTTTATGATGGTAATTTCTCAAGGTAAAAGTTTGTACTCTTTGCCAAATGACAAATTTCCTCCTTTTAACCAGTCTTAGAGGATATCTCAAGTGTTTCTATGATTTTGTCTACGATGCGACACAAGTGAGATGACAATATGATTTCTGCAACACTTGTGACAAAAGTATGACACATCTGACACTTGCGACAATGACAATGAGACATCATCGAAGTGAGTAATTTTGACGTGTAACATCCACCTTCACAAATTTTACCTTAATGAAGTAAAGAAATCACAAATTCATACTTCTTTCAAGAATTGAACCCAAATTGCTCAAGAATAAATAAAAAAGGGTTAAAACAGTTCAACCTAGGTGTGGTGAAGAGGCTCTTGGACTTACAACACCTCCAAATTCCACAGGATTATGGCATGCAAGGGTCTTATTATCACATTCAGTTGGTGATCACAACCATGACATCAATGACACCCTCCGTAAAACAAGTATCTTACTACCACCTTCAGTTGGTGATCGCAACCATAACAATAGTGACACCACTCTATGCAAGACTCTTAGTACCACTTTTAGTCGGTGATTGCAATCACGACAATAGTGACGTCCTGCAATTTGGGCCCCAAATGAAAATAATACAAGGATCCAAGGATATTGAGCTTTAGTACCTCCTCATGTTGTAGGTACATTCCTAGACCCTTAATCCATAGAGGCTTGGTTGGGACAAACATAAATTATTCCAACCCACTAATATCATAACACACATGCATCAACAATACTGAGTTCCCATAAAACCAATTCTCCATGAGTCAACCCCTCAACAATAGGCATGTCACTAATTTAATAATGCTAAATCAAGTAGCACCCTCTCAAGATTCATCTCATGATTTTCCCCTACTCATGCAAGGGAGAATTTGGGTTTGAGGGTGAATTTATAAGTGTGAAAAACAAGGTAAAAGTGAAATACAACCTTTTCCCCTTCTACCCATTTACCCAAGTTAACTTTGGAAGTCATTTTCAAAAGTATTTTCCCATTTTTTAGGATTTTTAGGTCCTAAGTTATGGCAATGATCATCATTGAATTGAGAGCTCTTCCCTTGAGTGCATTTCCCCATTGTCCACCCAAGCCCGAACTTGCAACATGTTAGTCTATCCAAAATACCAATGTATATGCAACATCTTCATCATAATCAATCTCACCATAATATAAAATGTATTAATGACAAGGCATCGTACACATATATATACATCATAACAAGGCATCCAACATATATGTATGTCATAAATCATAATATGAACCATATGCATGAAAATGTATTCAATACATGTATACATCATCAATCATGCATTGAATCATGTATATATCATGTATACATGTATTCAATACATGTATACATGTATACATGATATACATGTATACATGTATACAATATATCATGTATACAATATATCAATATATAATATATCATGTATACAATGTATCATGTATACAATGTATACAATATATCAATATATCAATATATCATGTATACAATATATACATGTATACAATATATTATGTATACATGTATTCAATACATGTATACATCATCAATCATGCATTGAATCATGTATTCAATCATGTATATATCACTTTAAATCATTATCAAAGTCATCATGAAGAATATCAATGCTTAATATCCATTATCAAGAATATTTATTACTATCATTAAAAAAAAAAAATAAGAAAGCGTCACAATAAGATAGGTGTCTAGGTCTATCATACTCGATCATTAATAAAAGCAAGCAAAAAAGGATGGTGTGTCTAGAACAAGATCTCCTATTAGTGAGACTAAAGCATCAACTTATAAACATCATATAAAATAAAGATTAATCATCATAAGCCATCAATAATATATATTCATCAAGTGACACATATGTACTTGACAAGTCTCAATCAATTTAATATATAAAAACACATATGTCCTTGACAATTCTCAATCAAAATAATATATATTCATCGAGTGACACATATGTCCTTGACAAGTCTCAATTAACATAATTATTAAGAAACTGGGAATATTAGTACCTTTGACAACCAAGATATTAGACCAAATACATATCCTCTAAATCGATGCAAACTGCCTCGAATTCCAAGGAAGCAAAACATCACATACGGAAATGCTAAACTAAACTATAAATTATCTTTGTTAAAAACCCATTACGGAGCTCATGATGGAAGAATCGAGACTTGGAAGAAATGAAAAGTGGGGAGCACTAAATACTATTCTTTTGGATAAACTACATTACCCTTAAATTTTAAATTTTATTTGTTAAATAACTACATTACCCTTAAATTTTATTTGTTAAATAAATCTCCTCATGGGAAAACCAATATACAATGCATTTATTTATTATAAAATAATTTAGTTGAATGGTTGGATAACTTTCGGGCAGTTCTTTTGGACAAATCTGTGTTGAAAGGATTCAACCGAGGAGTTCTCCTACTCTTTGTTTGTTTTAGCAATCGAAGCTCTCGCATCATAGGCCCTAAGTGGGGAGCTGTTGGCTATCACTACTCAATGAATTGCAACTTCCACAGTGGCAATAACATTCTCTACTTCACCATTTACAAGCAAAGTAAAGATGTTGGCGAGGAGCTCAAATTTGTTCAAACCCTACAGGTCTCTAGGTTCATCTCATCGATCACGAAAACTATTTTGCATCAATCACACAAATAGCTAAAAATATACAATAAAGGAAATAAAAAACATACTTATGGATTTCTCCTTTTAATAAGCTATACATATTTCTCCTTGTAATAAGTTTTTCATTCCTTTGATCAAAGCCTACAAGCAAGTTGACCTTTGTAGCCTACTTGAACCAGTAGTTGTACAATATATAAAATCGCCTCAAACAATAGTGTACAACCTATGTAAGAGAGGATACATCTATAATAGTATGACCTTCTTTGTTTCTGCCTTTCTTGGACAAAAAATCACTCTTTCTCTCCTCTCAACAATTACAATGCACTCCATCAATCCACATGGCACTATGTATAAGCCAATTTGAAGGTGTATAACCAAATATCAAGGTGTACCACCTATGCATAAGAAAAAGACAGCTACAAGAGTGGTACGGCCTATACGACCTGCTAGTATATTGTTTTTTTCTCCATGAATTCACCCTTCCTTATTCGATCTCTTTTTCTCTCTTCTCATGTGTATAATTGACTTATCCTATATTGTTCTATTTATGCTTTAAGAGAGAGAACTAATCTCTTCAATCCTAGCAACTAATATCCTCAATCCTAGTTGTCACCTATCTCAATCATGAGATGTACAACTAAGATTAAATCTTAATCTAAGTCACTAATGTTCTAGAATTCTAGAGCATTTCATTTAGATGCCTAGGACTACTTGACTTTAAAACATTATACTTTCACTTTTATTTTATTTTTCAAGTGAAATTACGAGATATAATTATTTCGCGTTTTTCCTAAGTGTGTTGGGTATGTGTTATATTCTTTGCACGACTAATTGTAGTGTTTGTTACGTTGTGTCGGGGGGTTTGAGGAGGGGAAACGTGTCTCATTTTTGTCTTGATTTTCGTGTCCATTGTTGGGCGGTTTTTCAGAACATGGTTTTTTGTCGATGGTTTTCTATTTCCGGTTAAGGAATTAGGGTTGTTGACTAATCCAGGTCATTGGGTTAGGGTTTTGGATGTCGTTGGCTCCTATATGTATATTGTACTGTAAACAATGTATGATGTGAATGAATATAGAATACATTGATTTTCCCAGTTTGGGTTTCCAGCGGGGAAATCTCTGTGTAATGTGTATTGGTCATTGTATGTTTTATGTTCTTTTACTAAAAATATGTTTGCAGTAAATAATTGTACTAGGTTAAAATATACATTTGGTATCAGAGCAATTATTTGGCTTCAAGGGGACGCCTTTTGTGGTCAAGTGTTTGGCTCGGGATTGTGATAATCCTTGTTATAGTGGGAGATCTGCGGTGTTGATTCTTAAGGTGAAGAGAAATGGCGAGAAGTTCGAAAATGGAGATCGAGAAGTTTAAGGGGAAAAGTTTTGAGTTGTGGAAGCTCAAGATGAAAGATCTGTTAGTGGGCAGAGATCTGTGGATCGTAGTGGATCCGGGTACTGCACCTACAGGAACTTCAACAGATGACTGGAAAAAGTTGGATCGGAAGGCGAAGAGCACAATCTGACTATGTATCTTAGATTCAATATCACTGAATGTGTCATAGGAAGATACAACCAAGGATTTATGGGATAAGTTGGGGAAGTTGTATCAATCTAAATCCCTAGTAAATAAACTATTCCTGAGAAAGAAGTTGTATAAACTGAGGATGAGAGATGGAGACTCAGCGACAGAGCATTTGAATGCCTTCAATACTGTGGTAATTCAGTTAGTATATGTTGAGATTAAAATTTCAAATGAAGATAAGTGTATCAATTTATTGTGCTCTTTACCGGACTTGTGGGATAGTCCGGTTGTGACCATAGGTAGTAGTACAACTTCCTTGAAGTTTCATGAAGTAGTATCATCCTTTTTTTCAGAGGAGATGAGATGGAATAACATGGATGGACATAGCACATATGCATTATTTGCAAGAGGACGCTCCCAAGAAAGAAATAGTTCTAAGTTCTCAAGTGGGAGATCTAAGTCTAAGAGTAGATCTAAATCTCCTGAAAAGTTTGTAAAGGTATGCTAGATATGTGGAAAAAAAGGGCACTACAAGAAGCAGTGTAGGTCCAAAGTTGAGAAAAAGAAGGGATCTGAAGAAGCTCCTTCATCAAAAGAAAAGACCTCAAAGGAAGAAGGAGGGGATGTGTACTTGGATTCTTTAAGCACACATGTAGATCACGAGGCATGGTTGGTTGAATCGGGTGCATCATTTCATATGACTCCCCACAAGGAGTTGTTCTGTGAATATGAAAGGTATGATGGAGGTAATGTGTTCATAGGTGGTGACTCGACAACCAGAATCATGGGACAAGGAAAAGTCAATTTGAGGCTCATAGATGGAAATATTAGAAAACTACCAGGTGTTCTGCACATCCCAGGATTGGCCATAAATTTGATTTATGTAAGCAAAATGGACGATGCAGGGGTAAAAACGATATTTGAAAAAGAAACCTAAAGAATGATTCGAGGAGAAATGGTGTTGTTGAAGGGAGTTTGGATAGGAAATATGTATAAGCTGTAAGGAAGCACTATTAGTGATGGGTGTAATACTTCCATTGTTCCTAGTATTGGAGCAGAAGAAGAAAAAACTCCTGCAGTCTCTAGAGAAAAGGTTATGTTGTGGCATTAAAGACTGGAACATATCGGAGAGAAGGGTCTTCGACTACTACACAGTAAAGGTATGGTTGAAGGTATGTCTAACTTCTCTCTGATTTTAAATTTTGTGAACATTGTGTATATGGGAAGCAGAATCAAGTAAGATTCCCCTCTTGTGCAACAAGGGTGGAAGAAATTTTACAGCTAGTTTACAATGATGTGTTTGGCCCTGTGCCGGTTCCATCATTGGGAAAATCTGTGTACTATGTCTCATTTATAAATGAATTCTCGAGGAATACTTGGATATATTTTCTCAGGAAGAAATCTGAAGTCTTTGATAGGTTTAAAGAGTTTAAGGCTCTTGTTGAGAATCAAATAGAGAAAAGCATTAAGGTATTGAGGACAAATAATGGTGGAGATTTCCGTGAGAATGAATTTGAAGAATTTTGTAAGAAGTGTGGTATATCAAGGTAGAAGACTACTCCATATACACCTTAGAAGAATTGAGTTGCAGAAAGGATGAACAAGATGTTGATGGAAAAAGAAAGGTGCATGCTCAGTGGTATCGGGTTAGGGAAAGAATTTTGGGTAGAGGCAGTGGGTACGACATGTTACCTGGTCAACATATCACCCTCGTCAGCACCGGATGACAAGAATCCACAAGAGGTATGGATTGGTAAGAAACCTTCTCTCACACATCTCAAGGTATTTGGTTGTGAGGCCTATGTTCATGCTCCAAAGGAAAACAAGAGTAAGCTAGATAAGAAGGTTCAAAAGTCCATTTCCCGAGATTTTAAGATTTTTCCCTTCATTTTTGGAAACCATTACTTCCAACACCTTGCTCATCTATGTCATTCAAGGAGAGACTCATTCTCTTTCCTTGACTTGTCTAGAGTGAGGAGCCAGGAGGTAGAAGACATCTTTAGTGGCCCGAGTGGAGGAATCTGAATGTCAGTTTCATGTAGTGCCACATCAATATCAGGTTGTATATTTCATTGATTTCTTGTTGTTAATAAAAAAGTGAACTCTCTTCTTTCCCATCCAAAATGATTTCTTTTGTTAATCTCTTTATGATTACATTCAGTTGCATCAATTGGTTAATTGTTGAAGTAAGTAATTCTATTTTTATTTGGTAGTTAGAAGTTAGTTATATAACAAGATTTATTGAAGAATTACCTTCTTTTTTTGTGTAGGTCTGCAAGGAGCATACTGGAGCAAGGACTTGTGTGAAGTCTCTTCTCCAAACTTTGGGATTCCAGTAGGTGATTTTTTATCCCTAGTAGTTAGTTATACTTCTTAAACTTCCTTTCAATTTCAATATATTTCTTTGGGAATCTACTTTGTTGTGGTTTTTAACCCAAGCCATAAGAGTTTAATCTTTGTCAATAGAATTCGAGACTCCACTAGGGAGTTCTCCTTTGGGTTAGAATTAGGTGCTTTCTTTTTGTTTTCTTTTTATTATTTGCTTTCTTTCTATTTCTTCTTTTACAACTGTTGTTTTATACCCTAAGATTCCAATTCCAAGATTCATATCTAATTACTTTCAAGTATTTATTGAGGTTCTAAGTTATATAGGATCTTTCTTTAATGTACAGTGTTGTATATACACTCCTTAATAAAGGAATAAGTGTGTACATACAAACCTTTCTATGGAAACATAGGCCTATGTGTCTTGAGAAGTAATCTATCTTCTTTTCAACCTCATAAAGTCCCGAGTTTTCTTTTTAGGGGGTCTCTTAGGCTCTTTGGGTTCTCTAAAGCTTCTTGTTAGTCTCAGAAAGTAGTTAAAGATCTAAAATTTAAAAGAAAAACGAAGTTTTAGTGATTCTTTGGCTTCTTTTAGTCTTTTTGGATTTGCGTGATTTTCTGAAAGGTTTTCTTTTCAGTTCTTTGATTTCTTGATTTCCCTAGCGATCTCTTTTGAAGTTTGAAGTTATTGATCTAAATATTCTTACCTTTATGTTTTGCATTTATGTTTTTAAGAAAATAAAATTTTTTTTTTTTTGGTTTTTGAGTCTTTTGCTTTGTTTTAATTAACAACAAGAAACAAAAGGGTAGTTTGTTTTCTACAGATCAATATTCATTTCTCATTTGTTGTAGTGCATTTGTCATTGAAAAGAAAAGATCTCATTGTTAGCATAACCCTGTATTTTTTCATTTGCATGAAAAGGTAGTTTCACTTTTGAGTATATAGGGTTTCTTAGGTTGCATTAGTTGTAAGTTTTCATTTGAAAAGGAAAAAGTTGTAGTTGCACATTTTGCATTGAAAAATAAAAGAATTTCATTTCAAAGTTTAAGAGTTTTCATTAATGTGTTCATTATATGATCATTTCATTGAAGAATAAACTCAGTTATAATATGAAAATGTTCTTATAAGTTCTTTTCTTTGCAAGAGTCTTTGAACATCACTAGTTTCATATCCATTCCTTCTAAGTAAAGAACAGCCACTAAAATGAATGCTTAATTAAAATTAACTAGTCTTTTTCTTGATAGAAAACCAAATAGTCTAGGTGTAGGTCCTTGTAAGGGGATTGAAGAGTTAACTCTCCAAGGACACTCAAACTTAAACATAGATTATTGATTAATGAGGGATCAAAATCCAATATTGCATAGGTGTTTTCGGGGAAGATCCTCTAACACATGAGTTAAATCTTAAGTTGTGTAAGGATAAGTGAAGAAGATATCCTGTCTTTCGCTTATTTGAACATTTGTGGACTATGTGTATTTGGTGGTTTCTTGAGTACCACTTAGGCCCCCTGAGGCACTGATGCTTTCAAGAGCTTCAATATTTTTTACCTTGCCCATATGTGCAGTTATGACTGATGATGGTTCCCCCTGGGATATGATTATGAATTGGTACCATAGTTTCCTTTCCTAGGTTCCTCATTAGTGACTGTGAGGGGAAATATCATGGTATCTGGGATAGATGATAGATCACCTCCTCAACTACTTTGGAGGGTGTTCATCTGCACAAGGACACTTGCATCACTAGTGAAATTTGTGATTTAGTTAACATAATTGTCTCTCACTCCTTCATTGGTCAGTATTGGGACTTAATCAAATCATATCGGCCCCCAAAAGGTGCATTTTTAATCAAATCGTATCATCCCCCAAAAGGTGCATTTTTTGAATTTTTCATTACTTTGGACTCAAGACCTAATCCACCTAGGATGAAGTTTTGGGGAAGTAGTTTTTTTGTGCTAATATCTCAGGAAATTTTAGCGGTGTGCTCTGTGTATTTAGTCAAACTTAAGGAGTCTGTTTGTATCCACTTTGAATAATTTATTTAAAGTGGTAGACCAACCACTTCGTGGATCTCAAAGGACCCAAGGTATTTGGCTGGAAGTGGTGGAGCCACCTCCTCAAATGTGTCAAGTGGACTACGTTGGTTCCACTAAGCTAAGACTCTAAGGACTTGAACACTTATGCAAAAGGAGTTACTAAAGTCAAGGATCTTCAAACCGAAGGATTTGTTAGGAATTTTAACCCTTGTCTTATTGGACCTCATGATCTAGTCCTTTTGTAGATTCTGACTTCTACGAGATTGAATTACATTTCCAATCCTTCTCTTCAGTGGTCCACCATGGAAAAAAATGGTAATATTTTAGGGTCTAAGGGTCCTCTTACCCCCACATTGGCTATTTTTGGAGGAGTATTTTTTCCTACTCATTATACTACCCAAACAATCGGAACTAACCAAGCTTTAACAATGGCGTAAAGTAGTAATTCCATGCCTCTAATAATTGGTCCCACTTAGGACATGAGTGCAACACCATCTTCACCTTTTGTTTCTAGTGCTTTTTCATTTGGAATGTCGACTATCGGCATGCCCCATGTATCAGTTAGTTCCACTACTTTATTCTCTAACCCTAGTTTTGGTGTAGGGAATTCTTCAACTCCTTTGCAAGGTTTATTGTGGGGAGAGGGCCATATATATATATATATATATATATATATATATATATATATATATTTGAGGGCTTTTCTAGATCTAATCCTTTCTTGGGGTGGGGAAATCAAAAGGGCTGGGGTTTTCAATCCTACGGTATACCTGTAGGGTCAAACTCTTTCACGTTATTTGGTAATTTAGGGAGTAGTTCCTTCCGCTCATCATGGTTTCCTTCAGTGTTAAAATCCTTACTCTAACACCTAGGTATCTTGTTATCTAGTCATTTCCTTGTTGTAAATTAAATTAGCAGCTCACAAAAAACATACACTGCTGCATTATTCAACTCAAATAAATATTGTGGAAACAATACTGGAAACCAAAAATCTCAACCAAAATACACAAATATATTCTACCCATTAACTAATATTATCATGAAAATAACTTCAAATCTCACCAGGGCTCTGTTGAGCGCTCAACACACCCTAAAAGATTTTATGATTTTTTTTTCTCTTTTGGGTACCACTTGTTTTCTTTTGTTCTGCATTCTGAATTGAGTCCATTGTATAGGGATCATTAAGTTTGTTTCCATGTCTCATCATCGATCAATTTTGTTTCCATGTCTCGTTAAGGAAACCGTCGATCCGGAAAACCCCAGAGTTTCATCACCATAGGCCAGATCACCGGTGACTATTCCAACCCAGCATGAGATTCCAAGAACACCAGGTGAAATGGGTGTTCCTAACACCCTCTTTGATCTAATTAACATCTACAATGATGAAGAGAGCTCAGATCCCTCGCTTATAACTCAAATACCAATCACAGAGGAGAAATAAATAGGGGAAGCATTTGCACCAACCTACGATGCTTCAATTCTAAACCCTCTATAGGGACACCATGAGGCTGATATTACCCTAGATACTGAATTTATTGACCTATCGGGGACCCTGAAAGTAAGCTACAGGGATGAGCTAGGTTCTGTTGAACAAGAAGAGGAATTGAAACATCTAGAGATCGACACCTCAACAATCGATCACCAATTAAGTTTTGAGCATGCGACTATCTCTCCAATTAAGGTTGATACCTCACCAGTCGATGAAAAATAGACATAGGTTGAGCCATTGGAACATACATAAGTTTCCCTTGTCAAATAAGTACAAGATCTGGTCCTAGAGAAAATATATACGGCAATAAGCTTGGCAAACACTCTGACCTTGGGAGACCAACAAATCCATGAGCCCATGGATGAGGTCATAGATAAATAGGAGATTTCTTACAACATGAAGAGGAAATCCATAATGAGGAGAAAAACCAAGAAAAGGAGGCTCACGCTGGATAGCGTGATTCTCATCACCACGGAAGAAAATATGCTCAACACAGAAAATGCAAAGACATCTGAGCTAATCGACACAGGGATGGCTATCACTAATGCCATTCTAGATCGAGAAAAGAGAGACAAAAAGGAAATGGCCACCACAAAGAAGGAGCTACACCATCTGCGCCATCTGGCGAAATATTGCAAAGACTCAACGGAAGCAACAGTTTTTCTGAAGAGTGAATTCTGAGATGCATATGCAGAATTCACAAGCAAAATACAACTCTTCACTACATGTGTATCCAATTTTCAAGAAGACACTCTCATGGCAATGGCAACCTGTAAAGACATGGAGAGATGGTATGAAAAGGCATACCAGGCTGTAGAAAGAATCGCTTATATCATCGCAGTACAAAAGGGCTGAGACACGAAGGAGCATGGCATCTGAGTGCTGATGGATATAAGCATCTCCCAGATCAGGAAGGAAACCGAATACTAGGTAAGTATGGCCCAGGAACCTCAACGAAGGATACAAAAGAGGTGGGCCTAGTGTGAAAGAATCTAGGAAAAGATCAATCGGGAGATGAAAGACATTGGCCTTCCAGAGTTCGGCTCACCCGAAGACTTTTTCGACTTGCATGACATAGTCAAACGACATGTAGAACATGACTCAGCGTGGGAAGTAGAGATCACACAGGTGGCAAGCATGACACCGTGTCAGGTACATAAGTTTATGGAACATCCGATCAAGGCTCATGCAGTTCTACAAAGTTTAAGTACCAAGATGATCAGATATAGAGAACGAGAAATAGAAATAAAGGAAACCCTCTCAACCCTGATGGACCAACACAGATTCCTATATGCTAATACATGCAAGGATCTCTTCGTCATGTGATCAAAGTACGAGAAGAATCACCCACTCTAGTAGAACCACTAGACAATCTCAAGAGAACAAAGAGATCAAGTGCCACGTGTCCTTCTTTTGCTTTACTTAACACAAACTTTTAGTAGCTATTTTAAGTTAGTAATTATTTATAAATAGGGAGATCGACCTTTTGGGAATGGTCGACGGTTTTGGGTAAGGACCCTCTTTTTGAGAATTGTAAAGAATTATTTCTGAGCAACATTAATTATAAAGTTTTTTTTAGAACTAGAGACCAATTTTATTTTCATCAAAGACGTTATGTGATTGGATTGAGGAGGATCTACTTCCATATTTGAATTCAATAGTTGATGGCGTAACAAGTAAGATTTTTTGAATCTATTGATAAGCTATATTTTTCAATACTTTAACAATTCTTTTGTTCTAAATGATGAAAAGTGAATCGTTGTGTTAATATGTGATTGATGGTAGAGATAAGGAAACTATTTTTCTTGCACTCATCTTATTGCATGCGTATTTTCTTTCAATAATTGTATCTCAGTCAATGTGAAATACCAACAAGTTAACGTATTATTACTACACTTGTAATAGGTGTGAATATCGTTGCCTGCACACTAGAGCACGAGGGTTATCCCAAGATCATCCTTCTTCAGTAGTTAAGAATCCCATTTATCAGTTGGTTTATACCATCACATCTTACTTTATCAGACTCATATAATAAAAGAAAAGACAAAAAGATAAACGTTTAATCTAAAGGAGGAACTTTCACAGAAAGATATATTTTCAATCACTAAGTAAAGCTCATTGGTAAATTGGCTAGATCGAAATGTATGGAGAACCATTCCACCCATCAAACACTGCAAAGTCTAATTGGGCCTCTAAGAAGGGTTTGGTTCCTATTGTTGAGTTAAAGGGATCTCAGACCCCTCAACAGAATTGACACTAGAAGGAGGGTCTAACGAATGAATGGCTAACGAAATGTTTGACAAGATATTTCGCATAGCCCACATATTCAAAACAACCCACATGCATGGCTAGTCATTCTCAAGACAACCCACAAATAGAGAGTACTCCCCAAATGAGTAACTCACCCCAACATGAGGAAGTAGAACACCTATTACCTGAAATACCTTACGCTCTTCCCCACGAGGAGTTGAACCAGTTCAGAAGAATCACAAGAGATTATGTCCGACAAATTGGATTGTTACCCTTAGCTCAGTTACTTCCTCGTAGAAAACAAGTAAGAAAACTAGTTGTTGACACCCCTGAATAGGTTTTTGTTCACACAGTAGAATACCTGATAGATTTTTCCCTCACTGAGATTGAACAACCCCTTAATTTGATCCCTGAAACACCAGCTGGTAACTACTTTGAGCCCGACGATTTTGAATCTGACGAGGAAGGGTCTAACTCAGATTGCTCAACTTCGGAATTAGACGACATGGAGGAAAATAATGATAATAATGAAGAAAGGGGAAATCAACCTCAAAATAATCAAGCATTGTTGGCCAGATATGCTCTAGAAATCCCAGGACGGGTACATAACCTCCTCCAACATCTGGAAAAATTACTTCCCAAATTCGACCCTGGAACCTCTAGATTGCTTGAAGACCATATTAAAAAGTTCATACTAGCTATAAGACTGATGAACGTACAACATGAGGACATAATGTGTAGGATTTTTCCCTATACCTTTGATAATTCAACCTCAACTTGGTATTTTAACTTACCTGTGGGATCCATAACTAGTTGGACAAACTTTCAAAAAGATTTCTTAGACAAATTTGCAGAAGAAACCACCACAAGATCTTTAATGAGTGAACTGTTCACCGCCACCGTGAGTTCAAAAGAGAAGGTTAAATATTTCAATCAATGGTAAACCATTATCCTGAAAAAATTTCAACCCGAAGCTAGACCTACTCAAGAGTTGCAAATTGAGGTATATGTTAATGCTCTTCCTACTTCCATTTCCACGTATTTGAAAAGGTCTGCCAAACATACCCTAGCTAAAAATTTTGAGGAAGCCAAAATGATTGAATTCCAAATGAAGGGATGCAAAGAGGGCCAGGTCTCACTAGTTAAGAAGGAAGTTCAACCTCCACCTAGGAGAGGAATTTTGTTGACTAGACCCTCAGGAAAACAAATAGAACAAGGTCCCAAAAAAGGAGGCGGGGACATAGAACACCTACAACGGATGATAAAGAAACTTTCGAATGAAATCGTAGACATGAAAAGAAGTTTCGGGAAAGGAAACCAAGGTCAAAGGCCTTTTAAACCTTTTTTTAAAAGAAACCTTCATTTCAAAGAAATTGAACCTCCCCCAGCCAACTTAAACATCAACCTAGGTAATGTAGCATTAGACTCTTTTTGTACATACTATCAAGAGAAACATTCTGAAAGAGACTGTCCCCAATGGTTGCACAATATGAATTTAATGGCCAATCGGTTCCTAGACAAAGTTTCTCTTACCGAACAATCAAGCGGCTTAGTGGTGAACATCACCGATCAGGAAGAATTTGATCCGCCGAAAGAAACAACCATGTTGTTGTGGGATCCTAACTTGTCGATGCCTCTCGATGATGTTTTTGAGGTCCAGGAACCACCCGTTGAGGTTTTGTCTATGCAAACGTGAATTAAGGGTCAATCGGTCTCAAATGATCTCATCATTGTCCAATCCTTGAGAGGGAAACAAACAACTAATCACTCAAACACATCTTCTGTCTCCCAAATAAATTATATAAACGTACACACACGGGAACCACCTAAGTTGGACTACAACATAGTATAATACTTAAAGAATTTGAAGGCTAATGTGTCTATCATGGACATGTGTAGGATTCCCCAACAAAAGGATTTTTGATTACATGCCTTAAAGTCAAAGAAGCCCTTATAACGAGCACAGACCTAGGTGAGGTCCCATCTCCCACAGATTTAAAGAAAACACCAAATGTGAATGATTTCTCTTTAGACAAAAGAGGAAATCCTTTTGTCCCACCTTTCCTGTTTGAAGTCTTCAACAGAAACCTGCATAATTTCTTAGTCCATTCAAGGGCATCCTCCAATGTCATTACATTGTCAATCTGCAAGAAATTGAATGTGACCCCGCTCAAAAGTGATAAACACGTTATACAACTATACAGGACTCATGTAAAAGTTATTGGGGAACTTAAGGATGTCATGATCAGAATCACTACACACCCAAAATTTGTTCAAGTAATTGACATAATTGTAGTAGATATCTCATAGGCTTATGGACTGCTACTCAGTCGAGATTGGTCCAAGAAATTGAATGGATACTTTAGTACAGACTTGACTCACCTCTGGTTGCCTTTAAAGGGACATACCAAAATGATTAGGATTGATAGGGAAAGATATCTCAAACATATTGTCATCGATGTAGAAGCCTTCAATGAACCCTCGTCAGCATATTTCCCCATGCTAGGAAACTACTCCTGCTATTCTGATTTCGGCAATTTCTCCCCTCTATCGTCTGATGTACCTCTCACTCAAAACTCTGAAATGACTTTTCAAGTGAATCTACTGGTAGTTGCTGAAGAAAGCATCTTCTGTCAGGAACCTCTATTGGAAATAATAGACAAGGAATACAGAGATGAGAAAATAACTAGGAAGTTACTAAATTTTGCTCACAAGTTTTGACATTGTACTTTGATGGGTCTAAATCACAAGAAGGGTCAGGTGAAGGATGTATTCTCATTGACCCAAAGGGGAAGTGAAATTTCCTATCCTATAGACCAGAATTTGAATGCACCAATAACACTGATGAGTTTGAAGCCCTAGTTTAGGGACTGAAGAAATCCATAGACTTAAACATTAAAGAGCTGAAAATTTTGGGGGAATCTGAAATTATCGTTAGGAAAGTGAAGAATACTATCCATTGAAATTCACCCCACTTGAGAAATTACCAACAAGAGGTGCATAGACTAATATAACATTTTGAGGCCTTCGATATTACTGTTGTTCCTAGAACAAAGAATACTCTTGATGATTCCCTAGTCACTTCAGCCTCAAGGTTATCCCCTTTAGAAGACTATGAAGCCTCCAGGTTCACTGTGGAACTACTCTACAAACCATCAATACCCAACAATATTTCTAATTGGAATGTTTTTGAAGGATATGAACAAATTCTATATTTTCTAACTAATCAAGAGAATTTTAAAGATTTGGCTATTGATGATGAGGTATTCCAAGAGAAACTGGTTTCCATGAACAAAAAAAGGGAACAGATCATTCTAATAATAAACCAAGGTTTCACACGATACCAAAAGGGGTAGCCAATTTAGAGAACCTTTTCAACTTGTGTATTAGTATATTTGGACGACGTGACTGTGTATTCAAAGAACATAGAACACCACATCCAACATCTAACCTAGATTTTCGAAAGGTGTAGGAAATATGGAATATCTTTAAACCCTAATAAAACTATGTTTGGTGTTGAGGAAGGGAAACTACTGGGTCATATTATATCTCAAGAAGGAATTCATATATACCCCAAATGAATAAATGAAATAGCTCAGCTTCCCTTTCCCCATAACAAAAAGGATATGCAATCCTTCTTTGGGAAAATTAACTTTGTGAGGAAGTTCACACCCGATTTTGATGAAACTGTCAAACCCTTACAAAATATGATTCGCAAGGATGCAAAGTTTAAGTGGGATGACAACAGAAAAGATGTCTTAAACAATATCAATACTGCAATCTCTCAAGCTCCAGTGCTACGAAGTCCCGAGTTTAGTAAAGATTTTATCCTCTATACTTTCACCTCCGACCAGTCCTTAGTTGCAGTATTGACCCAGAAGGATGATGACAACAATGAGGCACTGATATCGTTTATAAGCACTAATATCCAAGGAGCCGAATTGAACTACCCTGCTATATAAAAATAGGCTTATGCGGTGTACAAAGAAGTGAAACATTTTAGATATTACATCCTAAAAAATCACACCAAAGTCATCGTGCCTCATCCCACAGTCTGATCCCTATTCACTCAACAGGAGATGGGAGAGAGAAGGGGAAATTGGATGGAAATTGTCTAGTAATTTGACCTAGATATAAAACATGCCAAATTAATTAAGGGACAAGGATTGTGTAAATTGGTCGCAGAAGCCCAAGATCTAATAAATGAAGACCCCGGGTGGGAGAATGAATTAGCATTATGGTGCAGTGAAGATTTATATATTACCCCAGGGAAATAATCTTGGTATGGAAAATTGATTTACCTCCTACATCATGGAACATGCCCAGAAAACCTAAGCCCTAGGAAAAGGAGAGCTCTCAGGCTAAAATCTGTGCAATATTGCCTCGTAAATTTAGTACTTTTTCGTGTAAATTATGATGGAGTACTCTTAATATGTTTCAAACATGAAGATGCAAAAAAGGTTCCGAGGGAGCTCCATGATGGTCCTATAGGTGGACACTTTGCAGGAGATATCACAACTCACAAGATATTAAGAGATGGTTATTATTGGCCTACACTATTTAGGGATGCTCATACATACTCTAGAAACTGTAAATCTTGCCAAATGAGCGTTGATAAAGAGAAGAGGGCATTTTTCCCACTCCAAACAGTGACCATATCCAGACTGTTTCAACAATAGGGGATAGACGTCATAGGGGAAATTACTCTGAATTCTTCAAAACAACATAAATACATATTGACTGCTATGAATTATTTCACAAAATGGGAAGAGGCCATCCCTCTGACTCACGTGAATGAAAGGGTTGTAATCCAATTCATAGAACAAAAGTTGATTGCAAGGTTTGGGATGCCTTCCATTCTCATTTTTTACAATGTTGCTTACTTTTCTTCTAATCTATTAATAGAGTTCGATCTGGACAAAGGAATCATAATAAGATACTCTACAAACTACTACCCACAAGGAAATGGGGTGGACGAATCAACCAATAAAAACCTAGTGAGGATCTTGAAGAAAACAGTCGCAGACAATAAGAGGAATTGGCATATATTTCTTCATAATTCCTTATGGGCATATAGAGTAAAATAGAAGTAAGCTATAGGAAACTCTATGTACTTTCTAGTATATAGAAAAGAGGCCATTCTCCCAAATGGGTTGTATCTTCCATCACTTAAGCTTGCTCAGGCTTCAAGAGGACAACCCTCATCAATTATTCAATAAAGAATTGATACCCTCCTCATGCTTGAAGAGGAAAGGGAGAAAGAAAAATATAATTTCACCACTCATCAACAGATAGTTAAAAGATGGTTTGACAAGCATAAATCCAAAGAGAAGAATTTTGAAGTAGGTGACTTAGTCCTGAAATGGGATAGAGCGAGCGAACCTAAAGGAAAACATTCGAAGTTTCCAAATCTATGGCTCAGACCTTTCCAGGTATCCGAGAAAATTTTGTCAGGCATGTATCGATTGCAAAATCTGAGGGGGAAACGAACACCCTCCCAGTGAATGGCCAAGACCTAAAAAAACACTTCTGTTAAAAACAAATGGGTGCCTTTTTCATGTTTCTTTTAGAATATATTCTGATTAGGATAAATGTGTAGGTTTAGGGTACACTGATTGCAAATTCCTTTTTTATTTTTTGTCTTTTATTTTGCTTGGTGTTTTCCTGTAATTAAGTTATGTTCCGTAAAGAAGTGATCGACTTTAATAAATATGGTGTAGCAAACTCTGCTCCTAACTCATGCTTACGTGCAACATAAAAAACGTTGGGAAATTACATGTTTCTTAAAGGAGATCTATATCTTGTCTTTATAAAACAAACAACCTTAGTAAGTGATGAAGTATCTTCCTGGTGTTCTGGTAAAGACCAAAGGGAAAAATGGTTGGCTGGAAAGGATCACATGTACCTCTAGACAGAGCTGGGAAGAATTTTGCCTTAGCAATTTCTCCTTGTGGATAACATATGTCCTCCTATCCAACTCACTCATGGAATTTCTACAAGAAGTAAATCAATTATATTAAAATGAGTGCAAAGTCAGAGAGGGTATGTAGATAAATTTGTTGGGGCTATGAATGCTCGCTGGTAGTGGAGAAAGGTTTGTGACGTCGAGGTGACTTCGTCGGGGATATGGATGCTCACTGGCAGTGGAGAAACACCATGGCAAGAGAAGAATGATAACTAAAACAACCTCGAGCCAGTGAATTTTTTACCCAGATTTTGTCAAAGAGGGGCGTGGGTCATGGTCTAAAGGAACAAAGGCGGAAAAAGGGACGAACTCCATAGGCGGACCCTGATTCATGAATCGGGTAATTTGTACACGCACAGATAAAATACTCTAATGGAAGCAAAGCCAGTTAGCTTCTCAACCATCTTCTGCACAAGCTAATCCCGAAGGAAGGATCAAAGATTATGTTTTCACCAAGAGAATCGCCATTTGTTGAGCGCTCAACACACCCTAAAAGCTTTTATGAATTTTTTTTCTCTTTTGGGTACCACTTTTTTTCTTTTGTTCTACTTTTTGAATTGAGTCTGTTGTGTAGGGATTTTATTTTTGTTTCCATGTATCATCATCGATCAAGTTGTATTTATTTGGACCTGTCAAAGTGAAACCTTTGTATCTAAAAAAGAACTTGGAATTTTAACTAAGAATTCACAGCTAAAATTGTGACCCACGGGCTTATTTTCAGCATTGGAAAAATCCTAGCAGTAAAATGACCACATAGTAACAATAATCGCCAATCACAGATGTATCATTGGCATCGGGAAAAATGAAGTAAATATGCGTTGATTGTTCACGAATAATTTTCAGGAAATTGTCAATATCCCATCAGTGTCGGCGAAATATGGAAGGGTAAGATACTAACGTAGGCCATAACGAAACTCTGATCATCGATTACCGATGCATTGTTCAAATTCGTTGAAATTCTGAATATTTAAATGGTGGAAGTTTTCACGTTGATACATTGTCGATCACCGATCACCGATGCATTTTCAGCATCAGCAAGTTTCGAGGCGGGTAATTCGGGAACACTTGTTTAAACATATCACATATCATCGATCCCCATTAGTTCTTCAGCATTGGAAGGGTAGGACATGTTTGTCAAAACAAATATCTGATGAAAATCCCCGATCCCAAATAAACTCTTAGGTGAAGGAGCCAAATTTAAAACACCGTGTGTCTCTGCCACGTGGGCACTTTGTAAGGCATAGTTTCTTCCCGAGTCACTTCAGGTTTCCCCGTGTCCTAATCGCAATTACAGGTCATATTTTTTATATTAGCACCGTATGGAAAGATATATCAGCATTGGCGCTTTTTCTAAGAGATATCAATGAACATTATCTAAGAAAAAATGTCGACCCCCGATCCACCCGATTAAATTAGCGGAATGATGGGGCATTTTTAGCACAAAATAAGATCGGATTCCGTCATTTAATAAGTCAATTAATGTTTCTCTCCACATACATTTATACCCCATGCGTCGACCGAATAACAAGAATTTTAAATGGCCGATGAACCACAATATAGCCCGTGCCTGCACCGCCAACCTACAACTGCATTTAATCTTGAGCATAATATGGGTCTTGGTGACAGATTTTTTAAAACTGCACTTATGCCCCGAATTGAAGAACTGATGTGACAAGGTAAGTATTCTCTGCATTTAAGTATCTAAGAAATTTTTGAGCCCCAACATTCTTCACACAAGTTTTTCATTTCCAGAGCAGTCGAAGAAGCGAAAAGAGCGCCTCAAGATTTGCACTTGATTCTCAGAATTTCAAAACCAAGTTAAGATAGTGTGAAGAAGAGGTATGTGTTGATTTTATCATTTCAGCAGTCACATTTTATTAATATATCAGTATTCTCTCTACAACACGGTGTCTAGCTATGCTCTCTTTGGAAAATATTCCTCCAAGGAAGCCAACGACTAGACGCTCTCCAAGGGCACCAAAATTGAAGGAAGTATAGTTCGGTGAAGGATCTTCTCCCAACGTTGTGAGGCAGTTGGAATTTTCTACTAGAGTGGAACCGGCCATCAAAACGTCAACTAAGAAGGAATTTTCTTAACCCCCTGCTTTTGGAAATACAGAGGCAAGCACTGGGTCAAAGACAATTCTCCCACAATGGGGAGATTTGTTCAACATGATTAACAGGAAAGATTACTAGAAATTTATTCCCCACAAAGACCCGGATGTAAGGGCGTTCGACGACCAGGTTTTTCCAAGCATCTGACGGTCATGCCTGCATATGGTATCCTGTCGAACCCCGGTCTTTCCCTGTATTGAGACTCTGGGGTGGATAATCGATCATACAAATGCAATGAAGTGCCTAGTCAATGATGAGAATGGTGGATGTGTCGGTGTTTTTGTCCCGACAAAGGTCTAGAAATATTACATGATCAGGGACCCAGAGGAGCGGTTAAACATGGATTTCATAGTGAGGTTCTATGAGTTCCATGACACTAGTTTATTAATGGCATCCTGATCGAAGGAAGACAAAAAATTTAGAAACTAGAGCAACAGCTGGTACGGGACAACAAATCTAAGGGACCCATACATCTATTTAATGGATCTAATCTGTCAATTATATATGGAGAGTGATTGCGCTAAGTTCTCTGAGGCATGGATACCCCTGGCATACATCATGGCCATCTACGAGAGTAGCTTCAATTGGGGAGAAATCACTTCTAAACAATTGAGCACGAGCATATTGCAGGGTTAGAAACCAAAGGATGGAGAAGCTCCCGCTTTTCACATGGCTTCATATCTGCTAGACCTAATCTACGCAAGGAATGTATTTGTCGGAATGAATCTGAGTTGGCATGTCACTGAGCTACCTATACATGTCTACTTCAACATCCTATGGGAAAACATGTACAAAAAATCTTATGCTCTCATCTGCGATGAATTCATAGCTCGGGTCTGCTTTATTATTTTCAAGAACAAATGCCCAAGACTGTCTCTAGCGGACAAGAAAATGATTTCAAAAGTAGGCCATTAGTACCTAGAGGAAACCACGACTTATATCAGGGTGTTTGGGGCCACCGATGCACAACATTTACTCCCTGCTCACATCCCAAACCGGCTCTTCGTAGAAGAAATATGTTACCATACCATCCTGCAGGGCTATAATGCCACTTTGGTTAAAGACAAGAAATGAGCGTTCATACCCTATGGTTTCCATGTAGGGTTTTTCATAGTGAAGGATACTACACAAGGTAAACAAGATTTTTTGAGCCAGTTGGAATACAAATTCCCAATAGGTCGATTTTGCAAACATGACCCTAAAGGCCTAGTTCTTCAGCATGCGTCAAAAATCTCTTCCTACTGGCCATACACACATGATAAGTTTGAAGAGGATATCTTTACAGAATGTGCTTAGGTCTGGGAGGTGGTACTACAGAGAAAATATAACCTAAATATGACTAGGTTTAGAGCTCTGAGTATGGATGAGCAATTTGAAACGATATAACAGATGACTCAAGAAGCCCTCAGGGTTAGAGAAGAAAAAAGAGCAGTAGAAGCCATAGAGGCACAGAGGAGGCGGATGTTGTTGTTAGTAGAAGCCCAAAGAGTCATCCAGCGGTTATAAAAATATCATCAACTATTAGAACCTTTGAGGAGCACCCCGACCAACCCAATCAACATCAGAGAGGTGTTAAATGGTTCAGAATCAACCCCACTGGAGGAAACTGCCGATCTGGAAAACCCCAAAGTTTTGTCACCACAGGCTAGCTCACCGATGACTATGCCAACCCAGCATGAGATTCCAAGAACACTAGGTGAAACAGGTGTTCCTAACACCCTCTTTGATCTAATTACTATCTATGATGATTAAGAGAGTTCGCAGGTCTCACTTATAACTCCAGTACCAATCAAAGAGGAGAAAGAACCAAGGGAATCATTTGCACCAACCTTCGATGCTTCAATTATAAACCCTCTACAGGGCGACCATGAGGCCAAGATTACCCTAGATACTGAATTTCTCGACCTATCGGGGACCCCGAAAGATAACTTCAAGGATGAGCTAGGTTCTGGTGAAAAAGAAGAGGAATTGCAATAGCTAGAGATTGACACCTCAATAGTCGATCAACAAGTAAGTGTTGAGTGTATGACTATCTCTCCAATTAAGGTTGATACCCCACCATTCGATGAACACTAGATGGAGGTCGATCCATTGGAACATACATAAGTTTCCCCTGTCAAAGAAGTACAAGAGTCGGTCCTAGAAAACATATATATGGTAGGAAGCCTGGGAAACACTCTGACCTGGGGAGACCAACAAATCTGTGAGCCAGTGGATGATATTTCTGATATACAGGAGATTTCTTACGAAAGGAAGAGGAAATCCATAATGAGGAGAACAACAAAGAAAAGGAGGCTCACGCTGGATAGCATGATTCTCATCACTACATAACAAAAGTTGCTCAGCACAGAAAATGCGAAGACATCTGAGCTAATTGGCATAGGGATGGATATCACTTATGCGACACTGGATTGATAAAATTGAGATGAAAAGGAACTAGTCGCCGCAAAGAAGGAGCTAGACCATTTGTGCCATCTGGAGAAATATTACCAAGACCCAACGCAAGCAACAATTTTTCTAAAGTGTGAATTCTAAGATGCATATGCAGAATTCACAAGCGAAAGACATCTCTTCACTGCATGTGTATTCGATTTTCAAGAAGACACTCTCATGGCACTGGAAACCTATAAATACATGGAGAGACGGTATTAAAATGCATACTAGGTTGTAGAATGAATCAATTATATTATTGCAGTAAAGAAGGGCTGAGACACGGAGGAGCATGACATGTGAGTGTTGATGGATAGCAGAATCTCCTAGATCAAGAAGGCAGTCGAATAGTGGGTAAGTATAGCCCACGAACCTCAGCGAAAGATATAGAAGAGGTGGGTTGAGTGCGAAAGAAGCTGGGAAAAGATCAATCGGGAGATGAAAGACATTGGCCTTCCAGATTTCATCTCACCTGAAGACTTTGTCGACTTGCATGGCATAGTCAAACGACATGCAGAACAAGACTCAACGTGGGAAGTAAAGATCACGCAGGTAGTGAGCATGACACTGCGTCAGGTACAAAATTTTATGGAACATCCAATCAAGGCTTGTGCAGTTCTACAACGTTTAAGTACCAAGATGATCAGATATAGAGAACGAGAAATAGAAATAAAGGAAACCCTCTCAACCCCGATGGACCAGCATAGATTCCCATATGCTAATACATGCAGGGATATCTTCATCAAGTGTTCAGAGTACGAGAATAGTCATCCACTCTAGAAGAACCACTAGACAATATCAAGAGAACAAAGAGATCAAGTTCCGCATGTCCTTCTTTTTTTTTACTTAACACAAACTTTTAGTAGCTATTTTAAGTTAGTAATTCTTTATAAATAGGGAGATCGACCTTTTTGGAATGGTCGATGGTTTTGAGTAAGGACCCTCTTTTTGAGAATTGTAAAGAATTATTTATGATCAACTTTAATTAAGAAGTTTTGTTTAGATCCAGAGACAAATTCCATCTTTGAATACAGTAGTTGATGTTGTAACTAGTAAGAGTTTCTGAATCTATTGGTAAGCTATCTTTTTCAATAATTTAACAGTTCTTTTGTTCTAAATGATGAAAATCGAATCGTTGTGTTAATATGTGATTGATGGTAGAGCTAATGAAACTAGTTTTCTTTCACTCATCTTATTGCATGTGTATTTTCTTTCAATAATTGTATCTCAATCAATGTGAAATACCAACAAGTTAGCGTATTATTACTAGACTTGTAATAGGTGTGAATATCATTGTCTTCATGCTAGAGCACGAGGGTTATCTCAGGCTCAACCTTCTTCAGTAGTTAAGAATCCCCTCTATTAGTTGATTTATACCATCACACCTTACTTTATCAGACTCATCTAATAAAATAAAATACAAAAAGAGAAACGTTTAATCTGAAGGAGGAACTTTCACAGAAAGATATCCTGTCAATCACTAAGTAAATCCCATCGGTAAATTGGCTAGATCAAAATATTTGGAGAACCATTCCACCCATAAAACATTGCAGAGTCTAACTGGGCCTCTAAGGAGGGTTTGGTTCCTACTATTGAGTTAAAGGGATCTCAAACCCCTCAATAGGCTCCCATAATTGGGATAATGGCCCATGGAGAAATACAAAAAACTATGAATAATACCTGCAAACCCTAGCAATATCCTACATTGTTGTATGAACTTGTAAGTTCATGCTCCCTGAGATGTACATGAATTCCCTTAAGAAAACTAATTTATACGTGCTATCTCCGTTGAGACCCATGTACATGCACTCAAAAATTGTACAAAAAATCGTACAGCGTGACCCTGCTACTACAGCTCCAATGAGATAAAACCCACTTGCAACTTCCCCTATTCTATATTCTCGATAACCTAATATCTATATGGAAATCCTTCTCCACCTATCCATGATCTCCTTGAATCATAGTCCTTCATGATCCAATACTCTAGGAAAAAGTCCTTATTTAGATTGGTAAACTTATGTGTAGCCATCATTCTACAATCCTCCATCCTAAATCTCCTCAAGATCTCAATTTCTTACTTAACTTGACCAAGGAATATCTCTCCCGATACTTACCATAGATCTAACCCCAAGAATTAATGCATCAATGTAATGTCCTTCATATTGAACTCAGTATCCAAATCTACTTTTCACCCTACAAGTTGGAGTAGGGTAGGATGAATAATCTCAACACATTTGATGTAATGTACCCAGTCTTTGAGGCTGGTCCATGTCACTACAACCTCAACTTCTATCTCTAGGATATTTTTTGTAGTATCCCAATATCACTACTAGACCATGCTACTTAAAAAATCCTAGTGTGTGAATACTAATTATAACACTCCCTATTACAAGTATATCAGATTAACTACACACAACCTTAAGGTATTGCACCTAGACCCATGTTGAGTCTTTCTCTATGAATACACTTATTTTATTACAATTATAGTAGAGGAATAAATGTCACAAATCTACTGCATGCTTCAACCCTTCAGAACACACACACATATATTGTTGTGCACGCAAATGCTCTGCACACATAATACTATTGCGCATGCCATCAATCCAATGTTGCACACAGATTCTATCACCTTAGTGCATGCAAACCACTTCTCTGTGCACATGACGATTCATACCATGCCTTGGTATCTTCTAATTATACCACAGAGTTTAACTTACAAGAATACTTAATAATTGTCGTACTTCTCATGTGCAACAATATATTTAGATTAATCATACATGTATCTAACAGGAAACACTTATAACTATCTTTCCCACATATGTTGCAACATACAAGAATAAGAAACACACACATATATTTACAGTAAATTTTCACAAAATTAATCAGAATATTCAAATGCAAATTCATACAGGAAGATAAACCCCTTTGCAAATATGAACATTAGAGAACACAATAATTAAACAATCCTATGAAGAACATTTATCTTTTGTGAAAAGTCACCAACTGCATGCAGGACTCAAACGTTCCTCCCAGCCATAGACTCTATCACTCATAACCTTTCAGGGACAGGTCAACCCCGAGCTGGGGCTTAGACTCCACAGGAAAAAGGGTTCCTAATGCTAGGCTATGGTAAGATATTCATCAAAAGACTTGGTCCAAGGTGTTGACTATTGCAACTATCCTACAGTCCCTCATTCCCCACATCTCTATCCCACCCTATGAAGTTTGCTCCTTCTTTGCTCAATAGTCCTTTAGCTTCCTCACTTCCCTTTCGGGTCTTCAGCAACAGTCCGAATAGGAAGTCTCAAAGCCATGTATCTAACGCCCAATGCATTAGGGAACGATTCTCTGCAAACTATCACCCTGAGAGAATGATCGTGGTCCATAAAACCCACCTATTCATTAGTAAACAAGCCTTCCCAAGCACATGGTTAAGAAATGACAATAAGTTATAGAAAAATATGTATTCCTTCACAGAGGAAGTTTGTTTGAATGATTCTGGAATGAGTGATAATTTCTTGAATTACACCTAGGCCAACATTATATATTTCATGCCTTCCCTTCGACACTTGTCACTTTTAAGAAGCAGCTTTAGCCACTTGGTGACTCGTTCCCTATCCTAAAAAACGTAGGACAAGTACATATCCATAAATTAAACTTTCGAAAATATTAATAAAATATTCCCTTGACTTAAGCTCCACCTTATTCTCCTTTTCCATGGAGTTTAATCCCCCGTCTCTTTTCGTCTGAGTTGAACCTGCACACAGTTTTGTTATTATATTAACAATCTTGAGGGTGATTACATTTACAATACAGGCACACTGGCCTTTTTCATCAAGGCTCACCAGCCTCAAAACACAAACATATATACAAAGGCTCTCTAGCGTAAAAACTATGCACTTAATCCGGGTGTGCGTAAAACTATGAGATGTGTGAACTCTTCCTTTGGTGCACCATATTGGCACACTTACACAGGTGCATGCTACACTATAAAATGTGGGTGTTCTTTCTTTGATGCACAATCCTCATGTAATCACCAAACTATGGAATACGTGCAAAAAAATGAATCCAAGACTTGATACCAACAACTCACCAGATTATATATATAAATACATTTGCATTTATATTTATAGTTGGGGTTCAACCTAGGGGTACTACATTCCCCTTCCCATTATTCATGCATTGTCCTTAGTGCATTACATACATATTTATAATCAAAACTTTTAAAAGTCCCCGAAGAGATGTGGATACTCTACCCGCATAACATCTTCTTGTTCCCAAGTTGCATCCTCAGGACCATACCAAGTACACTAGACCTTTACCATTCCTAATGCGCAATTCCAGAGAAACTTGACTTTCTGATTCAATATGTGCACTGGCTTAACTCAGAAGTCACCCTCTTGCTCCACCTGAATCATATTCTAATCAATGACATGATTATCATTAGGTACATACTTTTTAACCAAGGAAACATGGAATACATTATGAATACTCAAGGATGTGGGTAGAGCCAACATATATGTGACAGGACCAATCCTCTCTAGTATTTTGAATGACCCACAATATCATGCTTCTATCTTAGATAAATTCCCCAACTTTAGGTAACTTCATCTTGCTTTTAATTTTGTCTTGGGAAACTTTTAATTTGTTCTTTGTTTTTACCATCTGCTCTTCCATTTCCTAGAGCAGATCTGATCCAAACACTACATGGTCTACTGGGTTATCCCAACTCACAGGTGTGTTGCACCTTCTACCATATAGTTCTTCAAATGGACTCATCTTTAAATATTCTTGATACCCAATGTTGTAAGAAAACTCGACCAAATGCAAGTATTCCCATTTTGATGGTCTATCTATCACATACATCCTTAGCATATCTTCTATTACCTGATTTACCCTCTTGGTTTGTCCATTTCATTTTGGGTGATATGTTGCGCTAAATTTTAGACTTATCCCAATTCCCTTGAATAATCCCTTCCAAAATTTTGAAGTGAACTTGGGATCTCTGTCAGACACAATTGTCTTAGGCACACCATGCAATTTGGAAATTTCTCTCAAGTAGATATTAGCAATATTAGCTTCCTTGTAAGTTGACTTCATTGGAACAAAATGGGTAGCTTTAGTGAGCTTATCCACTAACACCATGATGGAATCATGTTGCTTGGTTGATCTAGGAAGATTAGTTATAAAATCCATCGTTATAAATTCTCACTTCCACTCAGGTATCGACAAAGGTTGTAGAAAACGAGTTGGATGTTTGTGCTCAACTTTGACCTTTTGACATTCAAGGCATCTAGCAATAAAATCAACAACCTCCTTTTTCATACTTGACCAATAATATTACTTATTAACAGTTGCTATTGTCTTTTGATAACGAGGGTGGCTGACATAAGGCACATTATGCACTTCCTTCAATAGTACATTTTTCAGCTCTAGTGAGTCATGCACATAAACTATGTGCCTAAACATGAGTATTCCATCTTATTTAAGCTCATACTCTTCAAGTTTATGTTGAAAATACCTTGATTCAATTTTTCTCTTAACTCCTCATAGCGCTGATCTAACTTTATAGCTCTATGATTGTTTCTCTCAATTTTGTCTAGTACATGCTAATGGTTGTTGTAGCATGCATCTCATGCACTCTCCTGTTGAGTGCATCAACTACTTTATTCTCTTTTCCCTTGATATTCTTTATATCAAAGTCATATTCACTGAGGAATTCTAACCACCTGCTTTGTCTGGCATTAAACTTGGTTGTCCAAACAAATATTTGAGACCACAATTGTTTGTTCTCAACTCAAATATTTTACCCATGAGATAATGTCTCCACATATTCAATGCATGCACTATGGTTGTCAATTCTAATTCATGAGTAGCATAAATCCTTTCATGCTCTTTTAACTTTCTTGATTCGTAGCATACCACATGTCCATTATGACTACAGACTCCTCTGAGCCCTTCCTTGTATGCATCTGTGCATACAACAAAGTCTTCATTTGTATCTGTAATCCTTAGTATCGGTGCACTAGTCAACACAATTTTCAAGTGTTGAAAACTCCTTGCAGAATCTGGAGTCCATTCAAATCACACACCTTTCTTTTGTAGGGATGTGATTGGATGTGAAATTTGTGAGAAGCCTTCAATAAACCTTCTGTAATAACCTACAAGTACCATGAAGGACCTCACTTATTCGACATTTCTTGGTGTTTTCCATTCCTTAATGACTTTTATCTTCGCTCGGTCCACAACTATTCCTTCCTCTGAAATGATATGATCCAAATAATGAATTTTTCGCTGATAAAATGAACACTTTATCAACTTCGTGTAAAGTTGATGCTCCCTCAATACCTGCAGTACCATCCTCAAGTGTTGATCATTCTCTTCTTCAAAATTTGAGTAAATAAGTATGTCATCTAGAAATACAATGAAAAACTTATCTAAATAACTTCTTAAAACTCCATTCATCAAACACATGAAAACAATTGGTGCATTTGATAACCCAAATGTCACTACTATGAACTCGTAGTGACCATACCTTTTTTCTGAAGGTACTCTTGTTGATGTCTTCCTCTTTTATTCTCACTTCATGATAACTAGATATAAGATCAATCTTAGAAAATATATGTTTTCCCCTTAGTTGATCAAACAAGTCATCTATTCTTGGAAAAGGATACTTGTTCTTTACCGTTACTTTATTCAACTGCTTGAAGTCAATGCAGAGTCTCAATGTACCATCTTTATTTTTCACAAATTAAACTAGAGCACCCCAAGGTGATACACTTGGGCGTATATACCCCATCTTCGTAAGCTATTCAAGTTGCATATGCAATTCCTTCAGCTTTGGTGTACTCATCATATAAGGATTCTTGGATATAGGAGCTTCTCCCAACATTATATTTATAGAGAAATTGATATCTCTTTTTCGTGGAAACCCCAATATTTCTTTAAAGACGTCCTTGAATTCCTTGAGTACTGCATAGTCTTCAACATTTGGCACTTTATCCTTAGGTTCCTCTTCCATGTACGCTGCAAATACTTGACATCCTTTCCTCTATATTTTCTTCAATTGAAAGGATGAAATTTCTCTAATAGTCACATCTCTTGGAATTCCTTGGAATATTCTCAAATTTCCTTGCTCATCCATGCAATTAAATGCCTTATTATAATATTCTAGAATGACATGATGTTGGTCCAACCAATCCATACCAATGATATAATCATACGAGCCCAAAGGTATGATATTTAAATCAACTTTTGTGCACAGTCCATTCATTTCCATTGGTCAATGCCTTGACCATATCATTATTTTTTTTCCCTTGTCGCTAACTGCGCCAACAAAGGTTTTCCAAGCTTGTTTCTAATCAATTGGAATGTTTCCACCATTTTAGGATCTAGATAACTATGACTAGCTCCTGAGTCAATTAGAATAGAAATGGGTTGATCATTAATTTTACCTTCCACCTCAATCATGTGAGATTGAAATTCAAATTTCTTGTTGTCCAGGGATGCATAAATTCTAGGTACAATTCTACCCATGTCCTCAACTGTCACAGCTTGTCGTACACTATGCACAGTCCTCGCTTTTTCACCTCTTTGAGGGAAATCTATATTCATATGGTTTATGTCGCAACCCCAACACTTCAATGGTTGTTGCCTTGGCCTGGTTTCCATTACCTCATTCATTCTAGACTTCTCGGAAGTTGTCTGTCCTTGCGCAGTATTTCTGAAAAATGGTGGCTTACTCCCCTTATTCCTATGTTCCACCTTTCTTTTCATCTTGTCTTCCCAAGCCTTTTGGAAATTCGGTCTTCCCATTTGTTTATAATAGAGACATTTAGCTCTCCTTATAGTTTCCTTCAATCTCTTGGGATCATCATATTGTATTTTATCTCTAATAAATGATTGAATCTGTAATGTCCCCAAGGTCGAGCCCTATTGTAAATCTTGTTTATGAAATGAATTGTAAATATGTTTTATAGGTTGGTGAGCCAAGTTTATATAAACTAGTGGGCTTATGTGATTCTTAGGCCAGAGAGCCTAAGTGTTGAAATCCAAGAGCCTGATTTTGTACCTGTATTATGCAGAACAGTAATAAAATATAAACACCGCCGCGTGAAAACTGACCATGTTGAAGGAATGCATGCAGTTGCATCGGTGACAAGTGTCAACCCAAGTGCATGCAAATAAAATGGCTGAGATGAGTCGTGTTGGGGGTTCCTCCTCCATTCAACCCTCGACTGCCTAAGTGTGAACCATCCGACCCCTGCAGAGATACCCTCGTGCATCCTCTGAACCAGGAGAAAGGCCTGTATTTTTTCTAAGATAGCCCATACATCCTGTTGTGAACCATGGAGTCTGAATCTACCCCTGCGTGGACAACTCATCATGCATCTTTGAGAAGTCTGTGTGTTGATTTCAGGGATAGCCTGTGTTGATTTTTGGAAAGCTAAGACATCCTTTGTCTGAACAGATTGAGCCTATGTGTGGAATCTCTGTCCCCAAGCCATAACTGCGAGACCATCCTGTCATTGCTAAGCCTATTGGAAAGCCTGTGTTTGTTTTCCCCGTTGGCTGTTGTGGCCACGCAGTGCTGGACTGCGTGTGGCTTGTTGTCCAGTTTGTACAACACTCTCTCTAGGTGAGAGAGGTGATTGAAGTTGGAAGAACAGGTTGTTTTTCTTGTCAGCGACTCTCTCCAGGTAAGAGAGTGCGTAGAGGAAGGAGAGAACTCCTGGAAGGAACCATGTAGCTGCCACAGAGCTCGGAGACTTCCGGTCGGGTCTGTTGCTGAAACCCAAGGCAAGGGATGTTAGCAGCCAAAGGACTGTCTAGGTGACAGAGAAGGTGTATACTCTTGGGGTGGAACAGGCATGTGGGGAAGGAGATTCTGTGGGCAGTGAGTATGAGTGGTTCCTGGGAGAGAAATCCTTCCTTGTGACTATGTTTTTTTCCTGTAACCTCAGCCTAGCCTAGGATTCCTTTCCTTGGGGTGGAGCTTAGTCCCAGCTCGAGGGTGACCCAATGATAAGCTTGATGAGTAGTGCGGTCTAAGGCTGGGAGGTTCGTGGAAGGCCTGCACCTGGTTGGTGGAATTACCACAGTTTCAAGATAAGTATCAGCATATGTTAAATGTTATGTTTTTCATGCCTGTGATTCTTATATTTTATCATGTATTGTGTTGTGCAGATGAATTATTGTTAATGCCAGGGAATATTTGTGTTAGCAGTAATTCTTATGTTACTCTGAGTTTAAATGTGTTTCATTTGCTTAAATGCATGTCATATGTATATAATTAAGTATGAGATTGTTATTCTGCGAAGTAGCGCCTACCCGACATTGAAAGGGGGCATTACAGAATGGTATCAGGGCGTTACAGTAACAAAAGGGAGTTACAGTATGGTATCAGAGCCAAGGTTTTGACGCTGAGCCTAGATGGGCCAGTTGAGTGGTCTTTGGACTGAGGGTTTGAGGAGAAATTGTGTCTGGAGGACCAATTTCGGACCTTTGAATGCTCCTGAATGTCAAGGAGTTACTTGATCATGTTACCAAGCTTAGGAGGTGTAGCAGTGTTATGAAACCGCAGCCAATGTGGTATCTGGCCACAGGGAGAGAGGACTCCACACTAGTAGTGTTGGAGCCGTAGGATTTGTTTGGGAGGAAAGAAGAACCCTCACGACCGTCAGATCTGGAGAACGTGCGCAGGGTTTAAAAACCCTTGAGAGTTGCACAGGAATGCGGAAATCGCGATGCGAAATCCCGAAATGATCTACACCGTAGATCGTAAGTGACCGTCGGATCAAGTGGAAGAGTAGATAGTAATTTCAGAATTTCAGCAAATAGAAGTTTGAGATGTGTGGATGCACGAACTCCCGATGCCCGAAACTCCGAAACACCGAGAAGATATGCATCGTAGATATGAGAAGAAGTCTAACCGTTGGATTTCTCTTAGTATGGACATGGACACATGGGTGTGTACCACGTGCCAGTGGGTCAAAAAAGAAAGAGTGGTGGGACCCGATGACATCGTTGAAGGTGATGTGGAACCTCCTGAGGGTGTCACTCACCACTGTAGATGTGGAGACAGTTGTAAAGTAAATCAGGATTTCAGGATTCGCAAAGGAGGAGCACGAGGGCTCAACACTCCAACTCGCGGAGTCGAGAGTTGCGAGAGGTGCTAGCACTTATCCCTAGCCTATGTTTATATGTAGCAGGTGCTAGCGAGGATGGAGCCATACCTGTATTGCATCTCGGGTATTAGTGTTTAGAGGAAGAAGAGTCCAGGGTCTTCGACTCGCGAACTCGCAAGATCGTGAAGTTGTGAAAGGTGCCTTTGGTTACGAGGGTAGGGAGAAAGAGGGAGCTATCACCCAAAAGCGAGTATGAGAGTTTCGTGGACTGAGACCCCAAAACCAGAAGTCACGAAATTTGCAGAGCCAAACAGAGCTCAAAAAACTTAATGGAATCGAAACGTTTTTCTTGTTCATGTTGGTTTATGAGTGTTGTAAGTTTCTTGAAGGTTTAAGGGCTTGATAAACTTCGGTTGATTCCACATTGTGTGTGAAGATTTCAACGAGTGTCAGGTCAACCATGAATCTACGCTGAGTATAGAAATGGAAAAGGTACAGATTGCCTCTGAAACAGAGGACGAAAGGGTAGGAAGGGATGTCAACTTGGGAGTCGAAGGATCAAACTCTAATGGGCACGGAAAAAAGATGGATAAGGAAGGACATATGATGAAACTCATTGAAAGATTGCAGAAAGATGCCCAGGCTCACCGAGATGATAGCCGAAAGCTCATGAGGGTCAGGGATTAGCAGGGAGAATTCAAATTAAAAATGTTGAAGAACCTGGAAAGAATAGAAAGGAAGTTGGAGAAGAGGAATGGCTCAAGCAAGACAGAGAGTCTCAGGACCCCTGAGAGAAGAAGAAGATCGAGGAGTGGTAGTAGACATCATCGTCTCTCCCCAAAGCATTCCAACAGGGAAGTGCACAGTAGTTCAAGCCTGTCCCCTACTAGAAAACACCGAACATCTGGAAGGTATGAATTGAAAGGAGAGATGAACAAGATCAAGCCTCCAACGTTCGATGGAGAACATAAGAAGGAGGAAGATGTCGAATCATGGTTGCTAGGAATGAGGAAATATTTCCAACTGCATAATTATTCCCCTCATGCAGAAGGAAGAATTGCGATGTATCAACTAAAGGGAAAAACATCCATGTGGTGGGATCAGTTTGTACAAGTGCAGCACATCAGACAGAGAGATATCACTTGGAAGGAGTTCAAGACGTATTTCGAGAAGAAATACATGATGAAAAGGTACTATGACAGAAAGATGAAGCAGTTCTTCGAACTCAAGTTGGGCAGCATGACCATCGATGAATACGAACGAAGGTTTTTGGAACTACTGAAGTATGTTTTGTTCATCAAAGATGAGGCTGTCAAGATTCAGAGATATCAGAGTGGACTTCCACCTTCTATTGGTGACAAGATTCAGTATGATGATCCTAAGACTATGGAAGAAATAATAAGAAGGGAAAAATGCTTATATGAACAGCAAAGAGAAATGCTTACTTTTCGGAAGGCTTGGGATGATCAGAAGAAGTTTAGGAAAGAGCAGAGGCAGAAAGGAAACAAGCCTCCCTTTTTCAGAAATAGTCCTCAGGGACAACCATCTTTCAGAGAGCCCAGGAAGGCTGAAGTGGGTGAGCAAATGCCCAGACCGCCACCTATGGAGTGTTGGGGCTGTAAAGGGAACCATAGGTACAGGGACTTCCCCCACAGAAAAGATAAAGCGAGAACCATCCACAATGTTCAACAAGCTGAAACAGTGGAGGATATGGGCAACAGGATGCCAAGGATTTATGTATCCCTAGACAACAAGCAAACAAAATTTTAATTGCACATGATTGAAGTGGAAGGTATGATCAACAACCGACCGTTTATTATTATTTTAATTGATTCTGGGGCTAGCCATAGTTATGTAGATCCTAGGGTGGTGGAAAGTTTGCATTTATCAAGAAGCAAACATGAAAGGTCTTGGTTAGTGAAGATGGCTACAGGAACCAAGAGAAAGGTCATTGAATTGGTTAAATCATGTTCAATAGACATGAATGGATTGAGCACGAAGGCTGAATAGAATGTTCTACCTTTAGGCTCTTATGACTGCTTAATTGGGATGGACTGGTTGGACCAGCACCATGCCCTCCTGGACTGTCATAACAAGAGGTTTACATGCATGGATGAGGAGGGAAATCGGAAAACAGTCCAAGGAATTCCCAGAGTTGTGGTTGTTAGAGAAATCTCATCCATGCAGCTAAAGAAGTGTTACAGGAAAGGTTGTCAATTATTTGCAGCCCATGTGGAGGAAGCACCCAGAGACGAAGCCTCAAGAATTGGAAACCATGAGGTACTCACAGAGTTCAAGGACATATTTCAGGAGGTACCTGGACTACCTCCGAAAAGAGACATCGATTTTTCTATAAATTTGATGCCTGGAGCAACTTCGGTGTCGAAATCTCCTTATAGAATGAGTACGCCAGAGCTGAAAGAGTTGCAATTGCAGCTCGAAGAACTTCTGAAGAAGGGGTACATTCACCCTAGTGTGTCCCCTTGGGGTGCCCCAGTCCTGTTCATGAAGAAGAAGGATGGGACGTTGAGGTTGTGCATTGATTTCCGGCAGTTGAACAAGGTAACTGTCAAGAACAAGTATCCTTTACCGAGGATCGGTGATCTTTTCGATCAACTGAAGGGTGCGAAAATATTTTTGAAGATAGATCTCATATTAGGATATCACCAGGTAAGAATAAAGGATGAGGATATCAGCAAGACCGCCTTTAGAACAAGGTACGATCATTACGAGTTCACAGTGGTACTGTTTGGACTGTCAAACACACCTGTTGTTTTTATGTGCTTGATGAATGGTGTATTCTAGAACTATTTAGACATGTTTGTCATAGTCTTCCTGGATGACATCTTGGTGTATTCCAAGTCATAGGAAGAGCATGAAAAACACCTGAGGATGGTGCTGCAAGTGTTGAGAGAACAACAGTTGTATGCCAAGTTGAGCAAATGCTCATTTTATCAAAGACAGATCCATTACTTGGGACATATTATTTTAGAAGAAGGGATTGTTGTGGATCCTGAGAAGTTTGAGGCCATCCGAGAATGGTCAGCACCAAGGAATGTGACAGAAGTTAGATCCTTTATGGGTCTGGCGGGCTATTATAGAAGGTTTATCGTAGGGTTCTCAAAGATAGCTCACCCTATCACTTCCTTGCAAAGGAAGGAGAAAATTTTTTAGTGGACTGAAGAGTGTGAAGAGAGTTTCTAGCAATTGAAGCAACTATTAACCAATGCTCCAATCTTGAGAATTGCAGATCCAAATATGGATTCCGTGGTGTGCACAGATGCGTGCAAAGAAGGGTTGGGAGGATTTCTCAACCAAGATGGATTTTTAATCTGTTATGAGTCCAGGAAATTGAAAGAGCATGAAAAGAATTATGCCACTCACGATTTGGAGCTGGCAGCAATTGTCCACGCTCTGAGGAAATGGAGACATTACCTCATGGGAAGGAGATTCAAATTGAGAACAGACCACAACGATCTAAAATATTTGTTTGATCAACCGACTTTAAATGCTATACAAAGTAGGTGGTTGGAATTTTTGTGTGAATACGACTTTGATATCAAGCATATTAAGGGGAAGGAAAACAAGGTGGTTGATGCACTCAGCAGAAAAGTGCATGACTTACATACTTCAGCCATTAGCATGTACAGGACTGATATCAAGGGTAGAATTTTGGAAGCTGGAAATGTTGATTTGTAGTACAGAGACTTAGTAGCAAAGCTACAACAGAGTGAAAGGCCACAGAAAGAGGAAAAATACACCTTGGAAACTAATGGAGTACTTCTGTACAAAAACAAGGTGTATATACTCAATGTCCAGGATTTGAAACTTGCTATTCTAAAAGAAATGCATAACGTGACTTATGTTGCACATCTTGGATATCAGAAGACTGTGGCAGTAGTCAAAATACATTACTTGTGTATGAAGAGAGAGATCACTGAATACATCGCCAGATGTATGGAGTGCCAGAAAGTTAAGGCTGAGCATAGGCATCCAGCAGGGTTGCTGCAGCCTTTACCCATTCCTGAGTGGAAGTGGGAAGTGGTGACCATGGATTTTATTACAGGATTGCCCAGAACAAGCAAGCAACACGATTCGATCATGGTTGTGGTGGATAAGCTTACAAAAGATGCCCATTTTATTCCACTGAAAACCTCTCATAAGGAAACAGATGTTGTTGATATCTTCTTAAAAGAAGTGGCATGCTTGCATGGAATTCCTAAGACGATTGTGTCTGATAGGGACCCGAAATTCACCTCGAATTTCTAGAAAGGATTGTTCAAAGGATTCAGAATGAATCTAAATTTTAGTACAACATATCATCCCGAGTCTGATGGACAGACAGAGAGGGTGAATAGAGTAATAGAGGACATGCTGAGAATGTATGTGATGGACAAACCATCAAGGTGGGAAGACTACCTACATTTGGTAGAATTCGCCTACAATAATGGGTATCATGCATCGTTGAAGATGAGCCCATTTGAAGCACTTTATGGAAGAAAGTGCAACACTCCAGTGCACTGGGATAATCCAGCTGATAGAGTAGTAGTTGGGCCAGAGTTGCTCAAGAGATGCAGGACCAAATGATAAGAATTAAACAGAAATTGAAAGCTGCCCAGGACAGGCAGAAAATTTATGCTGATAAGAACAGAACCCACAGATAATTCAAAGTGGGTGATCATGTTTTCCTGAAAGTGAAAACTAACAGGAGTTCCCTGAAGCTGGGAAGTTGCACCAAGTTGGCAGCAAGATACTGTGGGCCTTTTGAAATCCTGGAAAGGATTGGGCCAGTTGCATACATTCTTTCATTACATGCATCTATGACTGTACATAATGTGTTTCATGTTTCACTGCTTAAGAAATATATACTTGATGTTAATCATGTTATCAATTGGAATATGATTCGGGTGGAACCAGAAGGTGTCCTGCAAGTGCATCCTGTGCGCATATTGGACAGGAAAAGTAAACAGCTCCGAAATCGATCCATAGAGCTTGTAAAGGTCCAGTGGACCTGGTACGATCCCGAGGACGCGACATGGGAGCATGAAGATGTTATGTGGGCAAAGTACCCGCATCTTTTTGAAATTTTTTGAAAAGCTTGCAGATGCAGTGTAAAGTTGCACTGGGGATAGTGGAAAAATATGGGGAGGGGGATTGTAATGTCCCCAAGGCCGAGGCTTATTGTAAATCTTGTTTATGAAATGAATTGTAAATATGTTTTATAGGCTGGTGAGCCGAGTTTATATAAGCTAGTGGGATTATGTGATTGTTAGGCCAGAGAGCCTAAGTGTTGAAGGCCAAGAGCCTGATTTTGTACCTGTATTATGCGGAACAGTAATAAAATATAAACTCAATAATTCCTTGGGGAATAATATTTTAATATTACTCCAAAAGACATGTGAATAATATGTTTAATCCTAAGTTCTTTTTTGGAAGGACAAACAACTTCCGAATGGAAGGGACACATGCTGAAGGAATGCATGCAGTTGCATGGGTGAGAAGTGTCAACCCAGGTGCATGCAAATAAAATGGTTGAGATGAGCCATGTTGGGGGTTCCTCCTCCATTCGACCCTCGATTGCCTGAGTGTGAACCATCCAACCCTTGCAGAGATACCCTCGTGCATCCTCTGAACTGGGAGAAAGGCCTGTATTTGTTCTGAGATAGCCCATACATCCTGTTGTGAACCGTGGATTCTGAATCTACCCCTGCGTGGACAACTCATCATGCATCTCTGAGAAGTCTGTGTGTTGATTTCGGGGATAGCCTGTGTTGATTTCTGGAAAGCTGAGACATCCTCTATTTGAACAGATTGAGCCTGTGTGTGGAATCTTTGTCCCCAAGCCATAACCGCGAGACCATCCTGTCATTGCTAAGCATGTTGGAAATCCCGTGTATGTTTTCCCCGTTGGTTGTTGTGGCCACGTAGTGTTGGACTGCGTGTGGCTTGTTGGCTAGTTTGTACAACACTCTCTCCAGGTGAGAGAGTGCGCAGAGGAAGGAGAGAACTCATGGAAGGAACCCTGTAGCTACCACAGTGCTCGGAGACTTCCGGCCCGGTCTGTTACTGAAACCCAAGGCAAGGGAGGTTAGTATTCGAAGGACTATCTAGGTGACAGAGAAGGTGTATACTCCTGGGGGTGAACAGGCATGTGGGGAAGGAGAGTATGTGGGCAGTGAGTATGAGTGGTTCCTGGGAGAGAAATCCTTGTGATTGTGTGTTTTTCCTGTAACCGCTGCCTAGCCTAGGATTCCTTGCCTTGGGGTGGAGCTTAGTCCCAGCTTGGGGGTGACCCACTGCTGAGCTTGATGAGCAGTGTGGTCTAAGGCTGGGAGGTTCGTGGAAGGCCTGTACCTGGTTGGTGGAATTACCACAGTTTCAAGATAAGTATCAGCTTATGTTAAATGTTATGTTTTGCATGCCTGTGATGCTTATATTTTATCATGTATTATGTTGTGCAGATGAATTATTGTTAATGCCAGGGAATATTTGTGTTAGTAGTAATTCTTATGTTACTCTGAGTTTAAATGTGTTTCATTTGCTTAAATGCATGTCATATATATATAACTAAGTATGAGATTGTTATTCCGCGAAGTAGCGCCTGCCCGACAGTGAAAGGGGGCGTTACAGAATGGTATCTGGGCGTTACAGTAACAAAAGGGAGTTACAGAATCCCACATAGGTACCTTTGAATCTTCACCTATTCATCCTTGATAAAAGAAAAATATTTCAGCACCTCTAAAAATATCCTTTCGTACTCTTCTATTGTCATGATCCCAAGCTTGATATCAAAGAACTCCTTCATTTTCCTATCATAGTAGTGCTTGTTTAAATATTTCTTTTCAAAATATCGCTTGAATTCCCTCAAAGTAATCTTCTTCTCATCAATGAGTTTCACTTGCACATACTAATCCCACCACATGTGTTATTTCCCCTTGAGATGATAAATGGAAATTCACCCTTTTTCCCACAAAGACTAATTATGCAAATGGAAGTATTTCCTCATACCCAACAACCATTTTTTTTCATCTTCATCCTTCTTATGCTCACCATCAAAAGTGGGAGGCTTAATATTATTCATTTCCCCCCTGTAGCTTGTCCACCCCAGTCCTTCTCTTATGATTTTTGATAGGAGATGGACTCGAACTACTGCGCGCTCTCCTGGCTGAATATCTTGGAGAGTGATGGAGGTTCTTGTCAACAATTTTTGTTTTTCTTCCCTCATCATAAGATTTGTGTATTCTTGGCCTACTTGTCTCTACCTCCTTATCCATGTTTTTCTAATTATGTCCAAGCTTTGTAGAAACTTGATGTTGAAGCCTTATTGTTCCTCCTTGTCTTTCACCAGCATGTTGTTATCAACTTTATAACTTTGGATTTCATTTTGCAAAAAATTTATGGTCTCTACCAAGTTCATTCTCTCTTCTAAGCCTTCCCTATGTCCATTGGATTATGTACCTTCAATACCCATACCAGCATACAACCTTTCCATTTCTTCATCTTGAATGTAGCTTCTCTACACACCTGCCATGATTTTAATCTCTGAATTGATCCTTTCCTAAACTAATTTTTGTTAGTTCTGCAAAAAGTGCAGTCAACAATGTTTGTTAGACTAATTAATGCGACAATTTTATGAAAGTTATGCAAAATTTGTTAGAATCTTTTATTTTCTTTTTCCTTGGGTGATTTAATGTCCAAAATCTAGTGTGCACACCCACACATCACCATTCTTTCATGCATCACAACTCTATACCATGCACCAATGGTTTTCCACGCAAAATAAACTCTACATTATGCATAACCAATACTTAATGCATAGATATATTTCATGTTGATATTTGGCCCATAGAAGTCTAGTGTTGAACCTGGCTCTAATACCATAATGTAATGTGCCCAACCTCCTAGGTTGGGCCACGCTACTACAACCTTAACTTATGTCTCTAGGATGTTCTTTGTAGCATCCCAAGATTACTATTGGACCATGCTACTTCAAAAATACTAGTGCACATATACTACTTATAACACTCCCTGTTACAAGTAGACTGGATTAACTACGCACAACCTTAAGGTATTGTGCCCAAACCTGTGTTGAGTCCCACTCTACAAGTACACTTCTTTTGATAAAATTATAGAAGTGGAATAAATATCAAAAATCTATTGTGCAATTTATCCCTTTAGAACACGTATATAATGTTTTAAGCGCAAATGCTCTGCACACATAATGCTACTTTGTGTGCAATAAATTGAATGATGCACACAGATTCTATCACCTTTGTGCACGTGGACTGCTTCTCTGCGCACTCAGTGATTCATACCATGCCTTGGTATCTCCTAATCTTACCACAAAGTTTAACTTATAGGAATACTAAATAATTTTCATACTTCTCATGTGCAACAATATATTCAGATTAATCATACATGTAGATAACATGAAACACTTATAACTAGCATTCCCACATATGTCACAACATAAAGGATTAATAAACACACCCACATATATATTGTAACATTTCACATAATTAATCACAATATTCAGATGCAAATTCATATAGGAAGATAAACCCATTTACAAATATGAACATTAGAGCACACGGTAGTTAAACAAGCATGTGAAGAACACTTATCTTTTGTGAAAAGTCACCAATTGTGTGCAATACTCAGATGTTCCTCCCAACCATAGACTTTGTCTCTCATAACCTTTCAAAGACAAGTCACCCTTGAGTTGGGGCTTAAAATCCACATGAAAAAGAGTTCTTAATGCCAGGCTATGGTCAGATATTCAAAAAAATACTTGGTCCACGGAGTTGACTACTGCAACTATCTTATAGTCTCTCATTCCCCACATGCATGTCCTACCCTGGGAATAGTGCCCCTTATTTTCTCAACAGTCCTTTGGCTGCCCCACTTCTCTTTCGGGGCTTTAACAACAAGTCAAACGAGAAGTCTCATAGACCTTTATCTAATGCCCAGTGCACCAGGGAACAATTATCAACAAACTTTCACCTGGAGAGAATGCTCATGGGCCTAAGAACCCACCTATTTATTAGTAAACAAGTCTTCCCAAGCACAGGGTGAATCAATGACAATAATTTACAACAAAATATGTATTCCTTCACAGAGGAAGATCATCTGAATGATTCTGGAATGTGTGATAATTTCCTAAATTAGACTAAGGCCAACATTATATATTGCATTCCTTCCACTCGACACTTGTCACTTTTCATAAGTAGATTTAGCCACTTGGTGACTCATTCCCTACCCTCGGGAACTTAGGATAAATACATATCCATAAATTAAACTTTCGAAAATATTAATAAAATATCCCCTCGACTTAAGCTCCCCCTTATTCTCCTTTTCCAGGAAGTTCAACCCAACATATCTTTTAATCCGAGTTGAATCTGGGTGCAGTGATGTGATTAAATTAACAATATTGAGGGTGATTACATTTACAATACATGCACACTAGCCTTTTGCATATAGGGTCACCAACCTCAAAACACAAACATATATACAAAGGCTCTCTACCCTTAAAATTGTGCACTTAATCTGCATGTGCACAAAAGTCTAAGATGTGCACATTCTTCCCTTGGTACCATCTTCGCACACTTACACATGTGTGAACTACACTATAAAATGTGTGCATTCTTTATTTTATGCACAATCCTCGCGCAATCACAAAACTATGGGATGTGCTCACAAAACTGAATCCAAGACTTGATACCAACAATTAACCAACTTATATATATAAATACATTTATATTTACATTTACAGTTGGGGTTCCGCCTAAGGGTATTACATTTGAGCATTAGTTTTTTCTTTCATGTTGTCATCAGCATTGTTTCTTTATTCATTTTCCATGTAAAGCCAATTTTGAACTCTTGATGTGTGTGTGTGTGTGTGTGTGTGTGTGTGTGTATAAAGAAATAATGTATGTGGTGTTTGTGGATGTTGATTTGTATCCATCCCACCACATGGTAGAATTACCTCTTCTTTCTTCTTGATAGGTTCAACCAAACATTTATATGGTTCTCATGCACTCCCAAGAAGAGTGAATGGTGTTGATGTTTGGGCAACATCACGAAGACATTCTCCTAGATTAATAATTAATAATATAATTATTAATTATTAAGTAATATTACTAATATATACAATAAATAATAATAATAATAATAAATAGTTATTTATTATCCAAAGGGACACATCCTTTCATGGATGTTCACCATATGTTCTCTATATGGCACATTCATAATTGTAATAATAAATCTATAAAATATCATCTCATATAAAAATTCAACATGGTATGAGAGTGAGACTGAGCTTGAATCCCTCACGGGATAGCCCAGGAAAATGAAGAGAGTTATTTCTCTTTCCATAGCTATTCTCACCAATCTGGAGGCCATTTGCTTCACCAGAGAATTCGTAAGAGTCACAATTCATAGAAGCATCACATATTTGTAACCATATTTTTGCGAATGAGCACAATCATGACATCTCTTCTCAGAGATAAGCCACCACCTTTCCAGCAAGCTTGTTTTTCATTACAATTTACAGTTTCAGCTTATTTCCTTATTGAATAGAAAACCATTTTTACTGTATCTCTGTTATTTTAAGCACATTTTAATAATATGTATTCATTTCGTTATGCTCATAAAATCTGGATTAGTGGTTTCAGAGAGGTCTGCTACTTATGATCTTAATGAATGTCCCCAGTGAGGCCAGGGTACAAAGAATTGGGTCTAGAGATTGTTTCTCTTGAGGACATAATCTCTTGCACGCCCAAGCAACCTCTCATGGCAGGAGAAAATAAAGATGAATGGACAAGAGATCCTTTCAAAATGTTGCTTGAGGAATCCATCACGCAACAGAGGAACGAGATGATGGATAGTTTCGCGCAAATCCTTCAATGGTTACCAACAAGTGATGCATCTTCCTCAAGCGAAGGCGCCACCCCCTTCAAGGTACAAATCAACTTCGATATTCCTATATTTGAAGGTCATATAGAAATAGATGTTGTAGATAAGTGGTTGAATCTACTAGAAGGGTATTTTTCTGTCCATAACTTTTTGGATAGAGAAAAAATTACTTATGCGCTCCTCAAAGCCATTCCCCATGTCAAATATTGGTGGGAAACTTTCTTTAAGCAAAAGGAAACATAGGAACCCTCATTATTTACAGTCACGACCACCTGGGAATCCTTCAGGGATGTTATTAAGAAACAATACTACCCTGTTGGAAGTTATGACAACTTGTATACCAAATGGACCACACTGCGGCAAGAAAGACACCAAGCAGTGCCAGAGTTCACAAATATCTTCCATACCTTGTGCACCAAGCTGGGTATCAAAGATTCAAAGAGACATCTGGTGCTCAAGTATCACGGTGCTCTACATAGATATATCCAGACCGAAATGGAATTTATATTCATCTCGTCCTTGGGCGTGACCTACCGATATGTTTTCAAAATCAAGCAGAAGCTCAAACAAAAAACGCGATAATTTAAGCCTGGGAACCACTCACAGCAAAAGCCAGGAAAGGGTGTCCCCAACCCACAGAACAAATGATAGAGAAAATATGGGTAGTATCAGGACAACCAGTCCAAGCCACAAGCAAAGAAGGACACCGGAAAGACAAAGAAAGATACTGAGAAGTGGTGCGAATTCCATAAGAGCCCTTGGAATAACACTGTTGACCACCACTCAAAGTAGTCGTTGGTGGCTGAAGTGAAATCCTATGAATCAGATGTGGGTTCTGACTCTGATTCATAAATAGAAAGGGGAAGACAGATCATTGACGTGGAATCTAGTGCCACCATTGCTATCACCAAGCTCCAGCCTGGTGAACCAGATGAGCCAAAAGAGGGAGAACGCCTCTTCCATTCACATATGTGTATAAAATGAACCCCGTTGCATTTCATCGTTGATAGCAGTAGCCAGAAGAACCTTATCTCAGTAGAGGTAATCAAGCGGTTGGCCTTGCCGACAACGTCACACCCACAACCCTACACCATTCGATGGCTTCGCCAAGGAAGCGATCTCTGCGTCAACCAACAGTGTCGACTGTCATACGACATCAAGCCTTTCAAAGATGAGGTATTGTGTGATGTTGCTCCTCTCAAAGTTTGTAATGTTCTTTTGTACCAACCTTATTTATGGAAACGTCATGTTGTATATGAGTCTAGGCCTTGTAGTGTTATTATTACTTTGAACAGGAAATTGTACAAGATACCCGAGGCAGTCCCTCCTAGTGATATTTCCTTGATCTCTGCCAAGAAATGCAGGCAGGTCATCTCTTAGACTGAGAAATTTGTCTTCTTCGTGATTCTCTCTTAGAGTTAGCGAAAGATTGCAGCCACATCCAAGGCCTCTGTAGCCAATCTCTCCACACAATAGAATCAAGTGGATAAGGTCGTGGGAGAATACTCAGATATATTCTCCTCTCCTACCAGGGTACCTCTACACTTCCAAGTCAAGCATCCCATCTATATGACCCTAGGCGCACCGCTACCTAATGGGCCAGTCTACCACTGATCTGTATTAGAAAACGAGGAGATCAAGAGGCAGATCCAAGAACTACTCCATAAGGGGTACATCTATCCCAGCTCATCACCCTGTGGGAGCCCAATCGTTTTGGTGCAGAAGAAAGACGAGACCTGATGACTCTACATTGATTATTGGGTCTTGAATAAAATCACAGTCCGAAATCGGTACCATATTCCCCGTATCGATGACCTCCTTGATCAACTCACGGAGGCCAAATACTTCAGTAAGATTGATCTAAATTTTGGCTACCACCAGGTCCCAATAGAACAAACATATGTATGGAAGACTACCTTCAAGTCAAAATAAGGTCTTTTTGAATGGCTGGTCATGCCCTTTGGTTTGACAAATGCTCCAACAACTTTTATGAGGATGATGGACAATATCCTACGACCTTTCACAAATACTTTTGTAGTGGTGTATCTGGATGGCATCCTCATCTACAACAAGACTTGGGTAGAACACTTGCAACATATTCAACAGGTTCTGCACACCTTGCGGCAACACAAACTACACGAAAACTTGGAAAAATGCTCCTTCAGCATGGATAGGGTCCATTACTTAGGCTACATTGTTGATCAACATGGTGTGCATGTGGATCCAACCAAGATCTAGGTCACCTGTGACTAGCCAGCCCCAACCACACTCACTGAACTTCGGATCTTCTTGGGCCTCGCCAATTTCTATCACAGGTTCGTGCTGGGATTATCTCATATCACATGGGCCCTCAACCAAGTAACAAGGGGTGGAAGTAAGACAAAATTTGTGTGGGGTCTGTCCCAACAATAAGCCTTCGATGACTTGAATAATCATTTGTGTTCATCCCTAATACTTTCATTACCGGACCTGCAACATCCCTTTGAGATCGAGACAGATCCTTCAGATTATGTTGTGGGAGACGTTCTCCTTCAACATGGCCACCCCATGGCATATCATAGTGAGACAATATCAAATGTTTTTCATAAGTACCCTACTTACGATAAAGAAATGTACTCCATTATGCAAGCCTTCCGCCAATGGAGACATTATATTCTTGGCAAGGAGACAGTCATCCACAATGATCACAAGCCACTACAGTTCATGCAAACCCAAGGAAAATTCCAAAATGACCACGATCAGAAGTGGTCAACATGCTTACAACAGTTCCACCTCAACATCAAGTATAAAACAAGAAGTATCAACCGAGTTGTTGACTACCTCAGTTGACCTCTAGTCGCGACACTCACAATGGTGTTAGACTCTTGCGGCCACGAGACCTTCAGATGCCCCCACCTCTACGAGACAGATCCTGACTTCTCCACCACCCACCAAATGTTGGGCACCAACTCAGTGGTCGCTAATTTCCATCTTAAGGAAGGGCTATTGTGCTTTCTGGGCCATCTCTGCGTTTCATCAAGTGAGTGCACAAGATGATTTGGGAAGCTCACTACAATCGGGTGGCGGGACACATTGGCGTCGAAAAGACAGTGGTAGTGATGCAGAAACATTTATATTGGTTGAAACTTTGACATGATGTCGGCAAGTATATCAGGTCCTACACCGCCTGCGCTATTGCCAAACCGACCACTAAGAAACAAGGCCTGTACACCCCTCTTCCTACTCCTAACAGGCCATGGGAATCTATATCAATGGACTACATTTTAGGCCTCCCATCCACAAAGAGGGGAAATGACTGTGTTTTTTTTGTTGTTGATCGCTTTTCGAAGATGGTGATTCTAACCGCCTGCAAGAAGAACATCATAGCAAAATTCACTGGCAAGCTCCTCTTTGAAAGAGTATGGGAACATTTTGGGATCCCACAAACCATTATCTCAGACCATGACAGCCGGTTCCTCAGCTCATTCTGGTCGAACCTCTGGTCATTGTTGGATACCAAGCTCACCAAATCCACTGCCTTCCACCTCCAAACAGATGGCCAATATGAGGTTGTCAATCAGATGGTTTTACATATCCTGCGCATGTACAATTCAAAACACCCTTGCACATGGGATGAGAGTCTTCCCTATGTCCAACATAGCTACAACTGAGCCCTCCATAGCTCAACTGGCCACAACCCATTTCAAGTGGGGTTGGGATTCCAACCATTGGGCCCCATGGATGTTGCACTACCCCTGGCGACCACCTCGACCGACTCGTCCCCTGCTCCACTAGAAGTTGACAAAGCCACCCGGTTCATTGAGCGGATTCAGCACATCCACCAACAGGTTCGGGATATTCTACAGAAGTCTAATGCCAAGTATAAGTAGTGCCATGATCAACATCGGGTGCCACATAAGTTTCAGGTGGGCGACAAAGTTTGGTTGCAATTGCAGAAATAACACCTTACAGGGTCCCATCAGAAGCTTCACCCACTCTGTTATGGGCCATACACCATCACCAAGGCTGTGGGTGACAATTCTTTTGAGCTCAACATTCCCCCCTTCCTTGTTCTTCATCCAATGTTCAACGTGGCTCTCTTTCGGCCATATTTCCACCATTATTGGACACCTCAAAGATAGCAGAGCAGTTGATACCAACAGAGCTCAACCCTGACTGCATGCAACAAGAATCCAATGATCATATTGTGGACACACAGATCAAGGGTACTCGACAGCAAAGGATCCAACTTTATCGAGTCATCAAAGCAGGGCGGCTCTTGCACCAAGGCAAGTGGCTCACCCGGGGCCAAATTCAACAGAAATTTCCTCATCTGATAGGGGAACTCAACGTAATGGATACCATTGCTTCTTAAGGAGGGAGGATTGATCTAGGTGGATATCAGTGGCCACCCACCTATTCCATTAGCTCAAAAACCAGTTTTCCACCTTGGTAATTTTTTGGTAGGTTTTCGGGTTCCAAACTTCTAGGGTCGTTTTGAGGCCCTAAACGACGTTTTTTTGAGATTTGGGGCCTAGGTGACAATCGAAGACAATAACCTTGGCCAGTCAAAAAATTTATTCTTGGTTAGACCTTTCCAACGGGCTATCGTGCGCCTAAAATGGAGATCGTATGCAAAAGTTACGACCCCATGAAGTTGATGTGCTAACTTACCCAAACGGGGCCCACACGACTTTTGGTGCTTCATCTCTTAGGATTAGGTTTTTGGATGTCTAGGGTCTTTGTCATTCTTGTTTATTGTAAAAGGCCTTCATGGCCTCATTGTAACCATATTCTTGCGAATGAGCGCAGTGGTCACATCTCTTCTCAGAGATAAGTCGCCACCATTTCGGCAAGCTTATTTTTCGCTGCATTTTACAGTTTCATCTTATTTCATTATGGAATAGAAAACCAGTTTTACTGTATCTCTGTTATTTTAAGCATCTTTTAACAATCTGTATTCATTTCGTTCTGCTCATAAAATCCAGATCATCTTGTTACTCAGCTTCCAAGAGATATAGGATCCTTGTGGTGATCAGAATCCATACTTAGACAGGAATAACAAACGGATACAAGAACTTAATAGATATCCCTGACCACTGAACTCATAATGCTAACAACCATTTTCTTCATTTTATTGGATCGAGCATAGCCATCAGGAGGTTTCTTGGATTAATTATCTGGATTCCTACCTAGACCTCGGAGTTCTCCCAACAATAGAAACTCTAGTGTTGCTAAAGTCACGGCCTATTGCATTTGAAGACATGGTTGATTACAATAGGCACTATCTAAGAAATCTAGAATCCGCACGTCCCAGGATTGATTTTTGATCCAACTAGAGAAAATACAAGATTGGGAGTGGAAACGAGTAATTGCTAATAGTAGCAGGCTTGCCAAAACCTATAAAACCTTTTTCTCTTGAATAATTGTCCAGATTTACATGCATCATGAAGAAATCAATTTTCAAATATCCAGGTAATCCTCATAACAATGTTAGCCAAGAACGACAAATCCCAATTTCATTGCCACGCTCACTAGTTTGAACATGAATATCAAGTTGCATGCATTCTTATATCCTGTAGCTCGATTCTCACTACATTTGAGCTCTAGGATCAAGAATAATGTCCAGTTATACGGAAACAGATATACAAAATTTTGTGGAATAAGGAAATAGATGTATGAATGAGGAGCACATACAGACATGGCACGTCACTATGTTGATACACGACATTCTTCTGACTGTTCTGTCAGGAGAATGTATAAATTCTGGAATAAAGAATGGTGTAGTTGATGGAGATATTATGGAATGATTGACCACTGCTCTGTCAATACATATCGATAGCATTTCCATGGATTCATCGTTTGGCACTTTGTGTGAATATTTTTACATGCCTGCGAGAGAGATGTGCCCTTTCCCTAATATTTTCTTGTCATCTGAGAAGGAAATATTGAGATTTATCCGTTCACTACGATGACATCATTGAGTACAAATCCCACAACCTGTACGACTTTATCACAATCATCGCTTATATCACTCTGTACCTGGAAACAATGACGAAAATGTGGTTTATTGAATGAGGCTGTTGCATGAATGTTGTGATGCCTTGTGGCTATTTGTTGTTGGAGTAGGGAACTGAAGATGCGTTTTGAAACATGAACATAGGTTTGAAAGATGGCGATTGATGAAATTGTTGTTACTCGGTGTCCACGTAGTTTCTTCGGTTTTGAGAAAGAGGGCATGATATTGTGGTGTTTTATGTGTACAATATTGTAGCATCACAAACAATACTGTAGTCAAACTAGCGTGTTGCAAGATTGGGATCTGTGCAAACGTGGTTGCAGGGGTTAAGAAGTCATTATGGAAGGAAAACTAGTGTATGAGAAATTCGTCAAATGTGGTTGATATATTTGAGTAAGTGGAGATGAGGTTACTCACAAAAGGATGAGAGAGGAAAATTTAGCAATGCACTTGCCACTCTTGTAAAGGATTTGTTGTTGTGGCACTGGATTGATTCCTCTAGTAGAGGACGAGAGAAATTACAATTGTTGCATAGTGCCTTTGTGGCTCTGTGAGGGAGAAGCATTGACAAGGCATAGAGAGAGCCAGAGAAAATGGAATCTCTCCCAGTTGTGTTCACCGGTTGCTATATATGTCTACTTAAATTATTTGGTTTCTTGATGCACTCTATGTGATATATGTGGAAATCGACTAGAAGCTTATGAACCTAATATGGTTTCTTGATGAGCTTGGGCTTCACCCAGAGTGAAGCAAATCCCAACTTTTGATAAAAGGTTTTTGATGGTGATCCTTTGATCTTGGTGCTATATGTTGATGATCTATTCCTTACGGGAGCAGAATGGCTCGTTATTAGGTGCAAGAAACAGTGGGCCTTAGGGTTCAAAATGAAGGATATTGGTTTAATGCATTACTATTTGGTATTAGAAGTATGGCAGAAGCCAAGTGAGATGTTCCTTGGTCAATGGAGATATGTTATCACGATTCCTTAGAGATTTGGGATGATGGACTGTAATTCCATGACCACTCCCATGGTAACGAACCTGAAGAAACTGAGAGATTCAGAGTCAGATTTGGTGGATCCTTCTATGTATTGATAGTTGATCAGATCATTGATGTATTTTCTTAATACCAGGCTGGATATTTTCTTTGCAGTAAACACTCTAAGCTAGTTCTAGGTTGAACCAAGATATGAACAATGGATTACATCAAATCATGTATTAAGATATTTGCATGGCACAGTTAGTTATGGTTTGAAATATGTTTCAAACAATGATGTAAAGTTATAGGTATATACAGATTTCTATTGGGTAGGGAGTAAAGATGACAAAACGAGTACATAAGGTTGTTTATTCAATTTGGGTTATGTTATGGTCTCTTGGATAAGAAATAAGCAACCATCTGTCGCACTTAGCACTATAGAAGCTAAGTATATTAAAACTAGTTTAACGAGTTGTGAAGTAGTGTGGCTTCAGAAGTTGCTTGTAGTATTGTTTGATTGGGTGCAGGAATCGACCGTGATACATTGTGACAATCAAAGTTGTGTGAAGATTTCAAAAAATCCAGTTTTTCATGACAAGTTGAAGCACATCGAGGTCAAGTACCACTAAATCCGTGACATGGTACAGAAGGGAGTATTGAAGCTCCAATACATTTCTAAAAAGAAGTAGGTTGTTGACATTCTTAATAAGCCTTTTCCTGGGGAAATGTTTGTACACTTCAGGGATAGGCTTTGAGTGGTTGAGAATGCCTCCCTTCGTGAGAGGGAGTGATAATATTGTAGCATCAAGGGGAAGTCTTTCTCCCTAGGTCAAATTTATTGACAAGTCAAGAGTATTGACCATGGCTCATGTAATGTGGCTAGGGAAAATGGCCTAGGTAGCATCAAGGCCCAAAGAGCTCCCCCGATCAGTGGTTACTTGACCTTATTTCCAAGGGTTGCTTGGCTAAGTGGGTTGAGTAAGTGTTTTATAGAATCAGGTAGGTTGTTTACCATTCAATAAAATGTGACAACACGTGGGGATGGTAATTGTCCCAGGGTTTCTCCATTGTATTCCCAAGTGACGACTTGGTTGATTGGTAACCCAAGGACTAGTTCCTTTTTTAATTCAATTAGGGGGTACATGACCATATCTCCAAAGGGTATTTGGATAGTGTGTGACTAGATCCTTTGCATGGTGTTGATGCAGGATGATTTCCACATGGTTCTAGAATAGAACATGAAGTGGATAGATACATTAACATAGCAGGTTCATTCAATCTTGGGATGGAGAAATTTTCATCAAAAGAAGTGAAGGTGAATACCTCCCTATCTAAGAGGGAGTGTTGATGTTTCAACATTAGGAAGGCATTCTCTTGGGATTGGTTGTGGTGATTTGACTAGTGGAGAATGGCCTTGGCATAGTCTTTGAAGGATAGAATACTTGAGGTGATAATGGTTTTGTAGGAGGCAACATCATGCAGACATTCACTCACAAGGGTGTACTTGTGGTGAATGGCCCAGGAATAGTCTTCAAAGGACAGAATACTTGAGGTGCTAGTGTTCCTCCAATGTGTAGAAACATTAGGAAGACATTCACCCACAAGGGTGTACCTATGGTAAATGGCCCTAGTAAGCATCAGGTGGAACTTCTCCTAGATTGGGATGCAGACCAAGAGATATAGGATACATTTATCAAAAAGGTGTACTTATGGTAAATGGGCCTAGGTGTAGTCCTTCCTTGATAATGACAAGGAGTGATATGGAATTGAGGTGCTTGAGGTGTTTTCCACATGTTAGATAACATTGGGTTGACATTCACTCACAGGGGTGTACCTGTGGTAAATGGCCCTAGTGTGGTCTTTGTCCTTAGTAAATATGACTTGACTAGGAATGATAAAGACTCGAGATGCTATCTCATGCGGACCTAGAGTATGTCTGATCTCATAGAGAGTCAGTTGGATCAGAGGGAGAGTCGCAAAGGGATTTTTCCCTTGGTTTAGGTGGGAGAGAGACATCTCCCAGGGCTGATAGATAGGTGTCATGAGTCTAGGGTGAAGTTTGTATACTTCAGAGACAAACTTGGCCTATTGTAGAATGCCTCCCTTGCTGAGAAGGAGTGTTGATGTTTGGGCAGCATAAGGAAGACATTATCCTAAATTAATAATTATTAATATAATTATTAATGATTAATGATTAAATAATATTACTAATATATATGATAAATAATAATAATAATAAATAGTTATTTTTTGTCCAAATGGACACATCCTTTCATGGATGGTCACCATATGTTCTCTATATATGGCACATTCATCATTATAATAATATATCTATCTAATATCATCTCATATAAAAATTCAATACATGATCCTATTATATTGAGAATGAAATGAAACACACAAAATATAGCAGATAATCTAGCAATACAATGAAACCCAACTTCTATTAATGAATAAAATCATAGAATTTCGTAGAACACAAACTGACTAGAATGATGGTAGTTTATCTCTAAAAAGAAAGCGATGTTGGGTACACGCATATGCAAAAATATTATTACAAAGAGGTCGAAAAGGGCCTCTTATCATGAATCCTAAAATACAAATAGGAAAAAACACTAAACATCAAAACCCTAACCCTAGAAGATGAAACACCAAAAGTATTGTAGGCCTTGAAGTGGTTAGTTGATACGTCAACTTCCTAAGGATGCAAATTTTGCATATGATCTTCATTTGAGGCATGTTATAGCTTGCTGGAAAGACATTTTCAAGGATTACAACTTTTTTCTAGGGTCAATGCATGCCAAGGCATACCTTGGCCCCTTGAATGTCCAAAAAACACTATTTAGGCCCTCAAAACGATCCTAGAAGTTTGGGACCCGAAAAATCGTAGAAAAATGCCAAGAAGATAGAGAATTGTTGAGTTAATGGAAGAGGTGGGTGACCACCGATAATCATTGGGATCAATACTCCCCCATTAGGAAGCAATGGTATCAATTGTGTCAATTTTCCTAATCATATGGGGAAACTTCTGTTGAATTTGGTTCCTAGTGAACCACTTACCTTGGTGAAGAAATTGCCCTGCTTTGATGATCCAATAGAGCTATATGTTCTATTGGTGGGTTCCTTTCATCTATGTATCCAAGATTAAATCAATTGTAGCCTACTCAAGGAATTCGAGGTTGAGTTATTTATAGGAAAGGTGCTCAAATACCTCTGAGGTGTCGAGTAGAGGTGGAAAATATGGTCGAAGGAGCTCCACATTAAACACTGGATGCAGGCCAAGGAGTTGGGGCATAATTAATCAAAAATCATTCTCACCTACATCCTTGGTGATGGTGTAAGGCCCATATTCAAGTGAGAAAATATTGTGATGGGGTCCTCCAAGGATCTCTTTCTGTAAATGTAACTAGACCTTATCACCAACCTGAAACTTGTATGGAACTTGATGTTGGTCATGTCACAGATTGCAATCGGCATTGGCTTTCAGCAAGATGTCATGGACTATTTGGTAGATGTGTTGATTTTTTTTTAAAAATATGGATTCTTATCAACCTTAGTTTTAGTATGGGTATATTCTTCATGTGTGGATGCAATGGGTACAATTACATCAATTAGGGCCAATGGCTGGAATCCCAAGAACACCTGAAAAGGGTTGTGGTCAGTAGAGCTATGGAGGGCTCAATTGTAGCTATGCTAAACATAAGGAAGACTCTCATACCATGTGTGGGGATGTTTGTAGTTGTACATCCTCAGGATATTCCCAATCATCCTATTAACTACCTTCATATTTCCATCGGTTTATTCATGGAAGGCAATTGATTTGGTGAGCTTGGTTTCCATAAATGACCATAGACTAGACTAGAATGTACTTAAGAAATTGTTATCCCAAACTAAAATAATAGTTTGTGGTAGCCCGAAATGAAGTCATATATGCTTGAAGAAGAGCTTAGTAGTGGCCTCAGTTCTAATACTCTTCTTGCAGAGTGTCAAAACTTCCATATTAAAGAATCGATCAACGACCGTGAAGACACAGTCATTACCATGCTTGGTTGAAGGTAGACCAAACAATAAAAATACTTTTGCAGTACTGCCACTGTTTTTTTCATGCCAAATTGTTCTGCCACTCGACTGTAATGAGATTCCCAAATTATCTTCAAACACTTTCTTAAAGGAACACAGAGATGGCCTAGATGGAATAGCATTCCATCCTAGAGATGAAAGTCTAGGACTAGTTTACTTACACTCAATGTCTAACAGATAGTAGCGAAGTCAAAGTCACTATTGTATAATTGTGGCCACTCGGAGGTCTCATTCCCACAAGAGTTAAGAATTGTGGTTAGTGCCACAATCGGGGGTTGACTGAGGCATTCTTCAACATGGTTGGTGTTTTCCTTCTTGTACTTGATGTTCAAGTGGAATTGTTGTAGGTACGCAAACCACTTTTAATGGTGGTCATTTTGTAACTTTCCTTTTGTCTCCATGAATTGTAAAGGCATGTGATCAGTGTGGATAAAGATTTCCTTTCCCAAAATAATATTTTTCCACTATTGACATGCCTACACAATGGAGTAAATCTCTTTTTTGTAGGTGGGATGATCCAGATGGATGTCGGTGGCCTTCCACCTATTCCAACTGGCTCATTTTGGCAGTTTTCTAGTTTGGCAATTTTTTCCTAGTTTTTGGGTCCCTGACTTCCGGGGTCGTTTTGAGGCCCTAAACAACATTTTTAGGGATCTCCGTAGTTAGACTATAGACTTAGTCAAAGTATGATGAGAACATGTGTATTCCTCGGATATACCTTTCCAATGGGCTATCGTGCACCTAAAATGGAGATCGTATGCAAATGTTACGACCCCGAGAAGTTGATGTACTAACTTACCCAAATGGGGCCCAGATGACTTTTGGCGCTTCATCTCCTAGGGTTAGGTTTTTGGATGTTTAGGGTTTTTGACATTCTTGTTTATTGTAAAAATGCCTTCAAATCCTCATTGTAATCATCTTCTTGCGAATGAGAACAATCCTCACATCTCTTCTCAGAGATAAGCCGCCACCATTCTAGCAAGCTTGTTTTCTACTGCATTTTACAGTTTCAACTTATTTCCTTATTGAATAGAAACCAAATTAATTGTATATCTTTTATTCTATGTAAAGAATCTTTTGATAATAATATGTATTCATTTTATTCTTTTCATAAAATCTGGATCAGCAGTATCAGAGTGGTCTGCTCCTTGTCATTCTTAATGCATGTCCCCAACGAGATCATGGTATAAAGAATTGGGTCTCGAGATTGTCTCTCTTGAGGAAAAAATCCCTCGCACACCCAAAATACCTCTCATGGCGAGAGAAAATAAAGACAACGAGACAAGAGATCCCTTTAAAATGTTGCTCGAGGAATCCCTCACGCAACAGAGGAACGAGATGATGGATAGTTTTGCGCAAATCCTTTGGTGGCTACCAAGAGGCGATGCATCTTCCTCAAACGTAGGTGTCGCCCCCTTCAAGGTACAAATCAACTTCGATATTCCTATATTTGAAGGTCATATAGACGCAGATGTTGTAGAAAAATGGTTGAATCTGCTATAAGGGTATTTCTCTATCCATAACTTCTCGAATAGAGAAAATATAATTTTTTCGCTCCTCAAAGTCGTTCCCGATGTCAAGGATTGGTGGGAAACTTTCTGTGAGAAAAAGGAAATAGAGGAACCCTCATTATTTACAATCATGGTCATGTGGGAGTCCTTCAGGGATGCTATTAAGGAACAATACTACCCTGTGGGAAGTTATAACGACCTTTACACAAAATGGACCACATTGCGGTAGGTAAGAGACCAAGCAGTGCCCGATTTCACAAATATATTCCATACCTTGTGCACCAAGATGGGTATCAAGGATTCTGAGTGACATCTGGTGCTCAAGTATCGCAACGATCTGCATAGATACATACACGTCGAAATGGAGTTTCTAGACATCTCATCCTTGGGAACGACCTACCGATATGTCATCAAAATCGAGTAGAAGATCAAACAAAAGACACGGTAATTTGGGCCTGGGAACCCCTCACAACAAAATATAGGAAAGGGCAGCCCCAACCCATAGAACAAGGGACAAAGAAAATATGGACAACCTCAGGGCAACCAGTCCAAGCCACAAGCAAAGAAGGACATCGAAAAGATAAAGAAACATACCGGGAAGTGGTGCGACTTCCATAAGAGCCCCTAGCATAACATTGTTGATTGTCGCTCAAAGGAGTCATTGGTGGTTGAGGTGAAAGCCTCTTAATCATATGCGGGTTCTGACTCTGAGTTAGAACTATAAAGGGGGAGACAGATCATTCACGTAGAACCCAGTGCTATCGTTGCTACCACCAAGATCCAACCCAGTGAACCAGATGAGCCAGAGGAAGGTGAGCGCCTTCTTCATTCACAGATGTGGATGGAAGGTACCCCATTGCATTTCATCATTTATAGAGGTAGCCAGAAGAACCTCATCTCAGCAAAGGTTTTCAAGCAACTCGCCATGCCAAAAACGTTTCACCCCAACCCTACACCATCATATGGCTCTATCAAATAAGAGACATCTGCATCAGCCAACAATGTCATCTGTCATACAACATCAAGCCCTTCAAATACGAGGTATTGTGTGATGTTTCCCATTTTGAAGTTTGTAATGTTCTTTTGGGCCAACCATATTTATGGAAACGTCATGCTATATATGAGTCTAGAACTCGCAGTGTTTTTATTACTTTGAACAAGAAATTGTACAAGATACTCGAATCAGTCCCACCTAGTGTTATTTCCTTGATCTCTGCCAAGAAATGCAGGAAGGTCATCTCTCATACAGGGAATTTTTTCTTCTTTGTAATTCTCTCTCAGAATGAGTGAAATATCGCAGCCACATCCAGGGTCTATGTTATAACCCTAATTTGCACCAGACATGCTTACTTGGCATCAGGCCATCTCAGATTCCTTCTTTGCCAAAATACTATTGAACAACTCTTCTTAAAAACCCCTTTTATAAAGGCCCACACACCCTGCTCCATTACTGCACACGTGTACATGCTAGCTGACCCAAGACAGCCCGCGTTTACCTACAAAAGCACGAAAAAATGAAAGTTGTTGATGGAACACACAGCTTTGGGTGAGTTAACTAAACCTTTCGTCCATGCATGGCTAGAAGTTCGACCAAATACCTAGCTTCTTCTAGCCTATAAAAGAAGGGTTAGGGGTCCCATTTGGAAGAGGAGAATCATAGTAAAGAAACTATACCCGATTGCACATTCCCTTTGTCCCAACCTTTAGCCATCCTTGTGCAAAGAGAAATATAGAGCAAAGAAGTTGGTGGACAGTTGAAGAGGAGCC
>ML797712.1:245409-262328 GCA_009831015.1 Picea engelmannii | reverse complement strand
CCCAGCATCATCATATTCGTCACCTTAGCGTTTTCCTCGACTCTCAATTAGTCGTTCTCCAGCTCAACAATGTATACCGGGTACGCGATCCATGCCTCTTTCGCAAATACCTGCAAGTTAGATTATTGACTCGATATTTTGATGCCACTGAGGATGAAGTAATTAATAATTTTATTTGTGAACCCTCCTTTGTGACTCCAGAAACACATAATCAACCAGTTGCACTTTTGGAGTTAGATACCCAGGAAAACCTTAACTCTGAAGACCTACCTCAAACATCAGCTACCATCTCTTCTAAAAGTATACCTGTAGAAATTGAACCTGGCAAAACACTAAATATAAACCCCAACTTGACAGTTGCTGAAACACAACAATTAATGAAGTTACTTCTTGAACATAAGGAAGCATTCGGATGGGACTATACAGATATGAAGGGAATCTCTCCTGAATTATGTACTCATCGTATCTATATCAAGGAAGATTGTCGACCAATCTACCAATCTCAATGACGAATGAACCCTAATTTAAGAGAAATTCTTAAAGAGGAACTTCAAAAATTGCTTAATGCAGGGTTTATATATCCTATATCTAACAGTGAATGGGTTTCCCCGTTGGTAATAGTTCCTAAGAAAAATGGGAAATGGAGAGTGTGTGTAGATTATAGAGCCTTAAATAAAGCCACTCAAAAAGATCACTTTCCATTACCATTGATTGATCAGGTGTTAGATAGTTTGTCAAGGAAGAAATTCTTCTCTTTCTTAGATGGTTTCAGTGGATATAACCGGATCAAAATTGCACCCCAAGACCAAGATAAGACCACTTTTACTAGCCCCTGGGGAACTTTTGCTTATAGAGTCCTCCCATTTGGACTATGTAATGCACCAACAACCTTTCAAAGAGCAGTTATAGGAATCTTTTCTGATATGATTAATGACTCTATGGAAATTTTTATAGATGATTTTACCCCTTATGGTGTCTCTTTTGAGGAAGCACTACAAAACCTTGAGAAAGTAATTAAACGATGTATACAAGCCCACCTCTCCTTAAGCACAGAGAAATGTCATATGATGATGAGTGAAGGAGTAGTACTTGGACATTTTATTTCATCTCAAGGAATTCAGGTGGATCCATCCAAGATACAAGTCATTAAAAACCTTCCTATTCCCAAAACCCAAACAAATGTGAGAATTTTCTTAGGACATGTTGGATACTATAGAAGATTTATCAAAAAAAAATCCAAAATAGCTTCTCCCTTATTTGTGTTACTTATGAAAAATGTTGAATTCAAGTGGACTAATCTTTGCCAGGAAGCATTTGATACACTCAAACATCAGTTATCTACAACTCCTATTCTAAGAGGACTTGATTGGACACTTCCCTTTCATATATCCTCTTATGCTTCAGATACTGCAATAGGGTTTGTCTTGGGACAAGAAGAAAATCATCTCCCTTATGTTATTTACTTCATTAGCAAGAATATGAGTCCTGTTGAACATAACTATACAGTTACTGAAAATGAATTTTTAGCAGTTATCTATGCTATTAATAAATTTCGACATTACATCACTCGATATTCTACTTTTGTCCATACTGATCACTCAGCTATCAAATATTTAATGAACAAATATGTCACAAATGATTCATTCATCAGATGGTTACTATTATTACAAGAATTTGATATTACAATTGTAGATAGACCAGGAAAAGAAAATGTAGCTGCTAATTTCCATTCTCGGTTAACACCTGATGATAATACTCCAGTAAATGATTCATTTCCTGATGAATATTTATTTGCAGTATCTTCTCACTCACCATGGTATGCAGACATCGCTAACTATTTGGTTGCAGGGAAGTTACCACCACACCTATCCCACCGAGAGAAAAGAAGAATCATTCAACAAAGTGCTCGGTATAGATGGATAAGTGGGTGTCTTTTCCACACAGGACTTGATCAAGAAATCCGAAGATGCATTAGAGAAGATGAGGTTTATGATTTACTAAAAGCTTGTCATGATGGCCCTTGTAGAGGGCATTTTGTTGATAAAAGAACAACACATAAAATTCTCAGGATGGGTTATTATTGGCCCTCACTTTTTAAAGATGCAAAGAAATATGTCCAGGCATGTGATAGCTGTCAAAGAATGGGTCAACCTAATCATAGAGATGAAATGCCATTGAATCCCCAGGTAGTACTCGAACCATTTGAAAGATGGGCCTTAGAATTTGTAGGACACATTAACCCTCCATCAAATCAAAAAGTTTATATAGTGGTCTGCACATATTACATGACCAAATGGGTGGAGGCTAAAGCACTCGATAGAGCTACTGAAGAAGTTGTTCTAGATTTTTTATTTGAAGATATCTTTATCAGATTTGGAGTGCCTAGAGAATTAGTCACAGATGGAGGACCTCCTTTCACTTCTCATGGTTTTAAAACCATCCTTAAAAAATATCATATTCATCATAGAATGACTACACCATACCACCCCCAAGCCAATGGACAGGTGGAAAGCACAAATAAAGTAATAGAAGCCATTCTCACAAAAAAAGTGAAGGAAAATAGAAAGGATTGGTCTCAAAGGCTCCCTGAAGCATTATGGGCTTACAAAACTACCTGGAGAAATACTACAGGATTCTCCCCCTATGAATTAGTTTATGGAAAAAGTGTTTTCTTTCCTATGGAATTTGAAATCAAAACCTTAAGGACTGCTTTAGCTATTAACCTTGATTTGACTGATGCACAAACAGCCAGGTTGCAGTAGCTTAATGAATTGGATGAAAAAAAGACTAGATGCCATTCACCAGACAACTATGATTCAACAACAAAGAACAAAATGGCATGATAAAACCATCAAGCACAAGCAATTCCAAAAAGGTAATTGGGCTTTACTGTATGATTCTCGGTTTAAAGAATTTCAAGGGAAACTACATACAAGATGGCTAGGACCTTACGAAGTGGACACTGTTTTCCCCAATGGAACAGTAAGACTCCTCACAATTGATGACTCTAAAACACCATTATTAGTGAATGGTCATCGGCTCCGTCTGTACCAGCGCCCCATTTCTAAAGAAGATTTTAAGGCCACATGTGTGGCAGATTCACATTATCTCTTTTTAGAGGAGCCTCCTGCCCCTCATTGCAATTAATTTTTTTTAATTTAATTTCTTTAGTATTAGATTAAATTCCTTTTACTAATAATCCCTTTCAAGGAATGGCATGTTACAATTGATTCTTTTGCAGATTCTCGATCTAGAAAAGGGCTACCAAGAAAGGACAATCTTACTACAAGTAGATCCAAGCTTCATTTTGTGAAGCATTGCTCCCTCTTTCCTCAAACTATTCATCTTCACTCCTCAGCAAAATTTTTCCTCATTTTCCCCATTTTTCCCATTGCTAAAACACCATTGTTCAACAACATTTCCCCCTTTTTCCCATTGTTGAGACACCACTCTTCAACAACATTTTCCTCATTTTTCTCATTTTTCCCATTGTTGAAACACCATTGTTCAACAACATTTCTCCCTTTTTCCCATTGCTGAAACACCACTCTTCAACAACATTTTCCTCATTTTTCTCATTTTTCCCATTGTTGAAACACCACTATTCAACAACATTTCTCCCTTTTTCCCATTGCTGAGACACTACTCTTCAACAACATTTACCTCATTTTTCCCATTTTTCCCATTGCTGAAACACCATTGTTCAACAACATTTCTCCATTTTTCCCATTGCTGAAACACCACTATTCAGCAACATTTTCCTCATTTTTCCCATTTTTCCCATTGCTGAAACACCACTGTTCAGCAACATTTCTCCCTTTTTCCCATTGCTAAAACGTCACTTTTTCAGCATTTCCTGTCAATAAAAACATCTTTTTCATCTCTTTCGCTCTCACTTCTCCTTTTTTCATACTACATTCTGTCCATTCACTACTTTATCTCATGATTAAACAAACCCTTGATGCAATTTCTCTAATAAATCCAAAGTCTCTCCCATGGTTACTGCAGATCTATTATGGACAGGCACTATATTTTTCAAAGTACAAATCAAAGGTAAATATGAGGTATGTAAACTTTATATGTAAATACAATTGAAATATGGCTAATGAGAAGATCCTGATTCATTACTATCATTCACTTAAAGTCACTATTTTAGCCGTAGTTGGGGGGGAAATATCAAAATTTTATGCCATCATTTCACATGAACCGACTACCGTCACTTCTTTTTACCCATCATTTCATTTTTTTTCACCATCATTTACATGCCTTCATCTGCAAAACTTACTCTGTCTAGGTGTGGTTACGTGACTCTTTGACTGTGCATTCTACTGAGCTGAATAGCTATGGGAGGTCATGTTATATGATACAAACCCGCCACGACAACCCTGCTAGAATTGTATACAGAAGTCTACCAAATCTTTCAGCAAGCAGGTTGGCTGGGTTATTTTCAGAGGCTCCAGGGATTTGATCAACAACAGGTTCTTCAATTTGCTCGGAATCTTCAACAAGACCATTCTATTGTTCAAGGGGTTCGGATTCCAGTCACAGAGGATGATATCGCACAGGTTTTGGGTCTTCCCTTCACTGGCATTCACTGGTTTAACCGCAAACACATTATCCTTAATGCCCAGTAGGATTTTCTCTTGCCAGGAGAACAAGTTGAGCTTAAAGGCCGGGGTGTTCAACTTAGCTCGTTACCACCTCCTTGGCCAAAAGTTGCAGAGTTTCTCAAGCACTACCTTACCTGTGAAGTCCGATACCAGGTAATTTACCAGTCCGACTTTGTCTTGTTATCTCATTTATGACATGCTAGATTGGTTAATATTCCTTACTATCTTCTCAGATGTCTTAGAAACATGTCGCATTATTGTAAACAGGCTAAAAATCTCATCCTTTCCCTCACCCATCACCACCTCGTTCAATTACTCATCCAAAAGGGTTTTGCCCAACAAAACCCTCTCCTAAAAAATCCACCCATAAACCCTCAGGAAGCTGTTGAACATCCTAAAAACCCTCATGAAGAGCAACCACAAAACCTTCTTGACCCTCCGAAAATACCTATTAATCAGCCTACAGATCCAATTGATCCAATTCCTTCCACCATACCAAGTTTGCCCCACAATTTACCAGAATCATCTACCCCTACTGTTCATATCCTTAGTGATGATTCTGAAGCAGATAAACCTGATAACCCTCCCTACCCCATCACTGAGGAAAAACCCACACGCAAAAGAAAGAAGCAAATTCCTACTTTTCCATCCTTTTTACCTAAAAAACGAACGAGGACTTCAACAAGAGTAACCACTACTACCACCGCCCTAAACCCCCAACCCATTTTGCTAAAAACCCATACACCTCTACCCTCCCAAACCCCAGAATTTTTACATGTTCAACCCATGGGCACTGAAATACAAGAACCAGAAGCCCAAGATGTTGTGACATCATTTTCTTTACATCAAGTAGCTATCACACAAGAACCAGCTACTCATTCAGTAGTTGAAACACAAGAACCAGCTATAGCTGTTACACAAGAACCAGCTACAGTTGAAACACAAGAGCCAGCTGTTGACTTCATTCCTAAAATACAAGAATCAGATGCCTAGTGTGTTGCAACAGTAGATGTCACACAAGAACCAGCTACTCATTCAGTAGCCGAAACACAAGAACCAACTATAGCTGTCACACAAGAACCAGCTACAGCTGAAACACAAGAACCAGCTGCTGACTTTATTCCTGAAGTTCAAGAATCACATGCCCAAGGTGCTGAAACACTATTTTCTTTTCATCAAGTAGATGAAACACAAGAATCAACTGCTGATTTTGTAGCCGCTCCACAAGAACCAGCTACTGAGGATGTGAATGTTTCACAAAAACCAGTCACCCCTCTTGACACATCGATGATAGATCAACAACCAAAACCAACAATGGCTTCTCTCTTACAAGAGAATGAGTTTCTAAGATCAGAACTGGAAGCTTACAAGCAAGAGCTGGTAATGGAAAAGGAAGCCTATGACAGGGAACTTAATTTGTATACCTTAGCTCGCGTAGCGGCCATGGTAGAGAAAAACACAAAAGATGATCAATATAGAGAGTATATGTGCAGCCAATGTGGGGATATTTATGATAAAGCAGGCTACAAAGTGGTTCAAATCCTAATACCCAGAGCCTCCCCTACACCTACGACTTTTGCAGTTAAAAAAGAGGAATGCCCTACTGTTACACAAGAACCAGTAGGACCTTCAAAAATCCCAAAAAGCAAAGTTAATCTACAAGAACCCTGGCCTACAACAACTGTTAAATCAGAAGCCCCTATTTTTATCAGTAAAGTTGTTCAAACTATGCCTATTGATGAATCTACCCCTACTTTTGTGGAACAAGCCACTCAGACTCTACCTCAGCCTACCACTTGCGATGTTGAAACACAAACTCTGTCTGTTGATGAATCTGCCCCTCCTGTCAAGATCAATACCCCTACTTTTGTGGAACAAACCACTCAGACTCTACCGTAGCCTACCACTTACGATGTTGAAACACAAACTCTGCCTATTGATGAATCTTCCCCTCCTAGCAAAATCAATACCCTTACTCTTGTGGAACAAGACACTCAGACCCTACCTTAGCCTACTACTTGCGATGCTGAAACACAAACTCAACCATGGAATGAGCAGGCAATAATGGACAAATGGAAAAAGGAGTCTGCTATTACATAGGACAAAAGTTTGCAGGAGCACATACTACTTTGGATGAACCACATTTATTCAAACTGGGAAGCTTTGGAGCAAACACACCAAGAATCTCGTGCCCATAAGAAGCAGAATGAAGAGTTAAAAGGAAAATTGCTCCTGATATTTGATTTGGTACAAAAATTGTTGGTTGCTAGGAAACCATCCTCAAATTACTCTCTTTTCCTTATAGAATGACTTGCATTCTTTCAGATTAAATCAATCAAAGAAGGAAAACCCTATGCAGTGTTCAAACTAGAAGATTTTATTCAAACTTTTGCAAAAGCCTCTACTACTGATCAACATATATTATGTGAGGTATATCTTCACAATGAAGCTATTCCTGAGAACAGACAGCTTAATCTCAACCCTCTTGTTGGTGATATCCAGATTCAGGCACTCATCTCCTTCCTTACCAACCAGATTACGTGGCAGAATGATTTTCTAGCTGCCAAGCATAATGAAGATAACCGTCTCCTCTAGATACAGCCAGAACCACGGAACGCTGCCACCTTTGTTGCAGAATATTACAATTTTTTTAAGAAACCAGAGATGACTCAATACATAAGGCAACTACAGGCAACAATACTTCAGGATTGTCAACAGTTTATTAAATCCATAGAGACTACTTCCCTAAAAGAAAATAACATGTTTTGGTAACAATCTTCTGAGAAAAGGCATGAGCACAATCCCTTTAGTCCTACCAATCTTGAGACAATAATATCCCAGGTACCGAGTTACATCAAATGTGTCCAGCAATGTGCTGAAAATTGGATAGGTTATCAGTTCCATTTTCCCATTCTATGGATTCCAGCAAAGAAGTATCAAGTTCATCATAAGCTGCCCAAGAAGGTTGAAGTAGCAGCCTGGCAAAGGCTACAACATGTTCAAGGATTCAGAGCTCCAACAGACAATACTTTCCACAACTACTGCTTAAGTAATTTGCATGCTCAGAGTCGGTATCCGGATTCTGATTCAGATTGAAGTTGCCTGAGGACATGCAACATTTTTAGTTGGGGGGGATGTTAGGACCCTATAATGTACCTTTTTGATCATACCTTTTGCTATCATTACATCCTTTTCCCACTCATATTTAAGCCTACATTATCACCTTAACCTATTTCTCCAAAGGTATATAACGTTTCTTCTCTTTGCTATATGTTTAATTTGTTTTACATGTAATTTTACATTACTCTCATACTTATCCATTAATTAGAAATATACAGTTGTTGAAATAGTTTGAAATGCAGTTAATATACTGTTGCTGCTAAAGACCACGTTGCTGAAACAATCAACAGTACACAAATCCCGTTGCTGAAACACTCCGTGATTTGCGATGTTGAAACACCATTTCACATACAACAGTAACAAGAAGGAGTTGTTACACTGGCCACAACAACCATACCTTAAGCCAACACCATTACAACCATTATTGCTGCTTGAGACCACGTTGCTAAAATAGTCAAATACGATGCAAATCCCGTTGCTGAAACAGTCTGTGATTTGTGATGCTGAAACAGTATTTTGCAAACAACATTAACAAGAAAAGATAAATAAAGAAGCTGTTACATCGTCCACAATAATTGTACCTCAAGACAACACCATTCCAACCACTGTAATAACATTTTTCTACGAGAGATCAGAATATCCTATTCCAGCATAGAAGATTAGATCAGACTAAGAATAGGATTTGTATGTACACATGTAATTTTATGCTTAATTGTATTAAGAGGATTCTCCTCTTTAAATAGTGGAAAAATCAACATTAGAGGGGGAATTATGAAAGGCTTATCTAGAAGGAATCATAGAGAAGGAGCGTGTTCACTTTGGATATTGTAACTTGTCATACTTGACAGATGAATAAAAGATCATTCTGAGCATTACCTCTTAATTCCTTTTATTTCTGGGGAATCTTGTGAGAAGGAAAGGGCCCACCTTCTTCACAAGATTCACCCCTTAGTTTCTGTAGTGTGTTAGTATTGTTTTTATCTATACCTTGTTAAAACTCTATTTTGCTGAAACTCTGTTTCCATTGATTGTTACATCGTTTTCATACAATTCATTCCTAGGTAATTGTTAATTATTTTGATCGGTAATTGTGTTTGCAGAATGAGTTTATGAAAGTGTGATAGTCAGAGACAGGTGCTGAAGATTCCTACTTTGCGGAATAAGGTCATGTTCTCTGTTACAGAATAGTTAGCCTTCGGTACTTGTTAATCATTTTGATTGGTAATTCTGTTTGCAGAATGAGTTTATGAAAGTGTGATAGTCAGAGACAGGTGCTGAAGATTCCTACTTTGGGGAATAGGGTCCTGTTCTCTGTTACATAATAGTTAGTCTTCTTTGTAGTGTGTTGAAAAGTTCCTTTTTCCTAGGTTGCTATTTCTTGATGTAATCCAAGATTCTTCTGATAATTATTTCCTTTTGAATCTTAAAACTCTCCAATAGATAGATTGCTTTCATTGTAATTCAAGGTAGAACTTCAGTCTGTTCAAGGCAAGGTGTGATTAGTGTAACTTTTACTACAACTTTGGATTTCTTTTGAGATTGAGCATATTCAGTGTGTGATTGCCTTTGAAATAAACAGACTTCCCTGGGTTGACAATTTATGTGACACTTGATTGTTTTAATTAATAAGCAATTATAGTGACCAACAGTGATGATATCCCTTTTACAAATAAGTTGCTTTATGAAGTGACCCACTTTTATAAAAAGAAGTGGTCATCACTTTTACAATGAATTTACTTTATAAAAGAAAGTTGCATGCAAAATAAATAACTCTAAAATAAAATATTAAAGTTACTTATAGTGATTCATTTTTATAATTGAAGTGAAATACACTTTACAATGGAACATGAACTTTTTCAAAAAAATAACAAAAAGAGAGACATGAATTCAACACCTCTTAATAAAATAAATTTTAACCAAGTGAGCTAACAAAACATATTGTATTGTTTAGTAGGAGGATTGGAGGTGTTGTTATTGTTTTGGAAGACGACCTTGGAGAGCATGCTCATAAAAAACTATTTTCACCCAAGAAAAACATTCCACTTCTCGATGACAAGGGTTAGATCTCGATTAGTTTACTCGAAAAATGCACCTTTTCCTATATGTTTCTGATTTTCCAAGATCACACTGGGCGCGGGGCAAAGAGAATACATGGATCAACCAAAATAAAACCAAAATAATGCTCTACAAAAATTTAAAAAGGGCGTATTCAAGGTTTATACCTTTGAATCTCACTGAAATGGTTGTATGTTGGGTAAACAGAAACCCTTTTGAGTGAAATGAAAAACATTCCTCACTAAAACGAGTGCTCCAGACCCAATGGAACAATCCTCTCAGCCCAGAAATGTACAGAAATGGAAGAAAACAGAAATGAGGCAACTCGGCTTCACGATCTCGATCTACAACAAGAGCGATTATTCAAACATGTTGTTGACACTCAGAATTGAAATGGGCTGTAGCAAATCAATCCCGAGGCAACCTCGAACCACTTTGGATTGGGAGCTGCCCCTTCCAACCCGAGAGGGATCTCTCGAACAATGTCACGATATGAATTTAAGTAGCTTGAAAAAGGTGGGCAGATTTATGGGTAAATGATGGTCTTAGATTTTTGGAGTTTGGATGTTAAACCAGGGAAATGGTCCATTAGGCATGGAGTCAAATGAAAACTGAGAAAAAGAGACAATAGCAGAGATCAAATACTTGCGGAAAGTGAGGCAAAGTAAGTCTATCTTTCAGCGCTTTGATAAATCATGATGCGATAGGGGAAAGAAAAAGAAAGGCTGACGTAGCAAAGGATACATGTAGAGTTCTGAAAATGCAGATTGGTCTTACATAGCTGATAGCTGGTGCAGAGGAAAGGTAATAAACATTTGCAGAAAACCCAAACCCTTTCGTTACAGTAGTGGTCGTACTAAAGTGTAACGAAGCCCATAAATTAGAGGAAAACAAAATGTAATGCAGTTGTAATGGATTAAGGAAGACATAAAGAGATGGTAAAAACAATTTCAGCTGCGAGTAAGGAAATACATAAACGAAATCCAAACAGTTTTAACATAGCTAAAAGAGAAGAGAAACATGATGAAAGAGATTGACTGTGATGAATCTCACAGTTGCAAGCAACAAATATTCTTTATTATTTCAATCTGGTTTACAAGAAACTCAATCATTACAATGAAAACTCCTTGACAAAAGTTTTTCTCCCAGTCCTACGCTCATGCGCCCCCCCCCTTCAATGTTCCATACATCAGTCTTTTAAACAGAAACAAATAAAACTCTTGGTATTCCAGGGATCTGAACCGGTTTGCCTTCTCTGGACTATGCGAGTGCCAAGTGTGTCTGCTAGATGTTCTGGCTGCTTGAATCGTCACACACAACAAAGGTAAAAAGAGCTCCCTCCTTCCATCCAGTCGCTGCTCCAAGCAATGCCCCAACAAAGTTTCCAACAATTGACAAATAGTTTGAGGGATTGGCTATTTCAGATAATCTTCTACAACCTTCTAGCATCCACTTCCCATATATCTTTAGTTCCAAACAAAGTACGGGAGATATAAAAACACACCATATAGAAGGATGTATAGATTTTGCTACGTGTGGTGACACCCCAAAAGCTACGAACATGCAAGCTATCCATGGTGCAAAAAGGAATTCACTCGAACAAGATTACAGTATTCAATCCTAACTGCTTCAAGGTAAAATATGCACTTCAATGTATATACCACAAAAATTATAATTAGTGTCACATGTCCCAGACACCACAATACCAAGTTGATAATTTCGGGAACATGTAAAAACTCCATAGATGGTGTTGCAGCAAGTGTTTTCCAAAAATGGATTGACTGCCAACGCCAAGACAGATACCAAAGCACGCAGAAGAAATGGCCATAGTTTCTCAGTCGATATCACCAACTCCTCCGAGTCCTTCATAACATGGTGAGGGCCATGTTCACGTCCTTCGAGCGGTCGAAATCCAGAGGAAGTCCATCTGAGATTGTGTCAAACTGAACTTTCGTAGAGGATTTTGACGCCCCGGGCACTGCGTGTTGAGCCTGTAACATGCGCTCACGGCTAGCTTCGATCGTCACAAACGTGACCGTGATTTGTTTAGAGGCGAGCCACTTGGCAAATAGCAACATTGGATTGATATGGCCCTGCGCTGGATAAGACAACACGAGAACATGAGACTTGTTGTACTCTAGTTCCCCAAGGACCCCATCTTACTACACTCCGGAAAGGAATAGTTGTAAATAATCTTTCTATACAAATATTTCGCACCCGCAGGCTCTTGACCTTTTCAATCAGTTTTCCCTTTCTTCCCACTGTCAGGATGCACCTCTTTATATCGTAACCCTAAAGGCCTGGCTTCGATCGTGTATATCCTGAAAAGCAATTCCTACAATTATTGTAGTGAAAATCCAGCAAATAATAATGAAGCAAAAGCATGTATGTCTCATCCACCTAGACACGACAAACTGTTCTTTCTCACCGAATCCACTTTAAATCCAATCGGTGAGTGTTCCAGCTACCAACCCATCTCCCATAGGAAAAGCCTCTCTCGCAAGCTATTCAGTCTCTCACCGAAACCCTAATCGCGTGCCTCGAGGAATATGGATGCAGCCGTTACTTTCATGATCACGTCGTCAGCGTAGGTGTCAGAAACGCTTCTGCCATTTTCTGCCTGCCAGTCTGCGGCGTTCTCGTCCTCTTCATGGGTATTCTGTTCCCTCTGCAGAGCTGCAGTTCAAAATTTCTAGCAAAAATATTCTATACAGTAGTATCAAGACCGACTTTCAACCATTGCAATTGAGGAAGCCACTGCTAATGGATATCGGAACGTGTTAGCATACTGGAACGATATGCTGCTCCCCGCCTTCAACATTTCACCATCATTGACCAAGTAATCGTTGTATTCTATGTGCTTGAATATTTTAGGGTTTATCATTCTCGCTGAGCTGAACTAACCGCAGCTGAGGTGGATACCTGATATAGGGCAGCCTGTCGCACATGTATTCACAGTTTGTGTGGTGTATGTTGGCATACCGTTCGTCATTGGAGTCGTGGCACCCTGATACACTGCGATGTCTTCCTTTGAGCACGTCTCGCTGATACGGTCCAAACGGATAGCGACGTCCAAGAACCTGCGGCTTTTAATGCTTGAATTATTATTTCCATTTGTATCATTTGCTACTCTTGCCATCTATAACGTCGGTTTGAATCCTCTGGATTTCAGCGGCGACAGTTCTGCACCTGAAATAAAAGTTGAGAATATGAAAACACCAAAGAACAGCGAAATGGCATCAGCATAGAAGCCACAGTAATTAATGACCATAGGAGGCATGGCTACGAAAATTTCTTAGGCCCTGTAGAATATTAAAGTCTTACTTCAAGAATTACAGTGCAACACAGTGCGAAATTCGTTATGTCCTGAGATTTAACGAAAATTGAAACTTAACGAAAGATTAAGTCATGGGACTGCTCCCGTCCACTCTTGAAAGCCAAATATTTGAACGAAAGTTCCGATCTACGCTGAAAACGAAAATCGCCTCAGAACTTACAAAGACCGATGTGCTCAAGCAAGCCGGTATTTTCTGTTTACATCAAAGTTCGTCCACTTCGAACCAGAAAGTTAGTACTATTGTCAACATCGGCATCATAAATAAGGAAGCAAATTTGCATTCTTCAACTGCATCGCATTCTCTGTTCATCAAACCATGCTGAGACACATTCCTCACAAAATATATGTTTACAACGTAATAATATGGGGGCGTGCATTTTCTCCTAGCAGATTGCACACAAGTCTCCAGCTGCAAGGATCTCCTCTGTAGTAGCATATGACCCATACTGAACTTCTTTGCGGGGCAGTGCCTTCAATGCCACAAAAATGATTGAACCTTCTCCACAATTGATGTCAACTTAAAGGTAAGGTACAACCCTGTTGTGAGAGATGAAAACAGGCTACCATATTCTTTGTTCAAGAAGAAGTGATACCAAACAGGTGTAGGAAGCAACGCACGATAGAGTAATAGAATGTATTCAACCATAGTCAACATCTGACCCTGCTTCCTATAGTTACGTCCTCGGCTGTTCTTATAATATATCAAAAGACCACATTTAAAAACCATTGCAGCTTGCCGCACCATTGTATAATTAACCACAATGATGAACAGTGCATGCTAAAAGGGTGGTATTGTTTTTGGAGGAAGCATAACAAGTGGATACAATAGATCATCCTTTCTATACCACCAATAAACTCCAACCACATAGACCACGAAAACCAATATGATGCCAATGAGAACCGAAACCTTCCTTTCGCCCTTAGGCAGCGGAGTCGATTTTGAGATTTGTTACAACACATGCTATGATGCCATGTTCGACAACACAGGTATTCCAACAGAGGATGAACACCTTTAGTAACCACTCACACAACCAGATCAAAGATCAACACACCGATGTTTTGACGTGGTAAAATCCCTACAGGGAAACATCCATAGCCCAGCCAACACGACCAATTGGAGTAGTTTAGTTTGTATTTGCTTCAACACATGTTTTATTCATTCTACGTGTATCGATTCTGCAATGCGGGTTGTTAGGATAAATTTATTCTGTACTATCAGGTATCAGATTCTATTCATTCATTCTGAAGTTGTCTGATTTTTATCATAAAGTTATTATGTACTATTCGATATCATGTTCATTCATTCATTCTATCGGTATCGCGTTGCAATCAAGGTAAGTCATCTGAAATCACTTCAAGCACCTCGAGTCCATATTATTCCTTGTCATGATCAATGAAGGACTACATCTGGGCCCCATTTACCACAAGTGTACCTTTATGATAGATTTATCCTATCTCCCTTGGTCTGCAGCCCAATCTAGGAGAAGTTTTGCCTGATGTTGAAATATCAACACTCCCTCTTAGCTAGGGAGGTATCTTTCCATAATAGTACAAAAATACTATCCAAAGACACACAGTCTCTTCTAGTATTACACAACCACCATAGTAGCAAAAGGTTTTTCACACAAGGCACTCCCATGTGGAATTCTAGAGGCTACACCCTCTAGAAACACTAGGGCCAACTCCCATAGTGTGTGACATCAAGGGTCAACTCCCTTGACATGTCCTCATGTGGTCTCCACATGAGACATTAGGCTATAAGCCCAAATGAACTTATCCCTTCTTGAATAAATTTCCCACTTATCCCTTCTCGAATAAGTGTCCTCGCAGATCAACTCAACTCAATTCATAGAGGAGTATGATCTCGAGAATGTTTGTCACATATGGCACTCCCATGTGGACTTCTAGAGGCTACACCCTCTAAAAACACTAGGGTAAAATCCCATAGTGTGTGACGTCAAGGGTCAACTACCTTGACATGTCCTCATGTGCTCTCCACAAGGGATTTTGGGCTATAAGACCAAAAACACTTATCCCTTCTCAGACAAGTGTCCCACTTATCCCTTCTGAAATAGGTGTCATCACAGATCAACTCAACTGAGTCACAGATGAATACGATCTGGAGAATGTCTCAAGAAGTTGCAAACATGAACACTCCCTCTCAGTGAGGGAGGCATTCTTTGCCACACCAAGTCTATCACATAAGTACTTGAACTTCATCCCAGTTTAGTGAGAACATCAACAACCTACTCATCTATAGGAAGGTACAACACCAACACTTCCTTCCTCTACACCATTTCTTGAATGTAATGGTACTTGATCTCAATGTGGTTTGATTTGTCATGAAACACTAGATTATCTAAGATCTTCACGCAACTTTGGTTACCATAATGAATAATGGTGGAATCCAACACGTTTTCGGATAAATCTCCAAGGATATTGAGAATCCACACTACTTCACATACTGACATACGTAATGCAATGTACTCTTCTTATGCTGTGCTCAAAGCCACATAAGTTTGTTTCCTGCTACACTAGGAAACCGTGGAAGATCCCAAAGAGAAGCAACACTCGAAGGTGCTCTTTCTATCCACTACACTCCATGCCCAATTAGAGTCGATATTTCTTGCCATATCATATAAATACTAGAAGTATATCTCAGACCATGTCCAACTATGCCTCACATGTATCTCAACACATGCTTCACAACAATATAATGTGTCTATCTCGGTTGACTCATAAAATGGCTAAGTACACTCACTGCATAACAAATATTTGGTCTGGTGTTAACCAAATACATCAATGATCCAATCAACTATCTGTATAGAGTCAGATCAATTTCATTAGAATCGGAAAAAGACATACTTAGTTTCTTCAAATTCATCACCATTGGTGTAACCACAAGATTCAAGTTCAACATCCTAAACTTCTTCAATATCTCAACTATGTACTTCCCCTGACTCAGGAAGATCTCATCAATTCTCTACCACACCTCTAGTCCCAAGAAGTAGTGCATCATACCAAGGTCCTTCATCTCAAACTTAGAGGCCAACACATACTTGCATTCAACAATAAGGCACTTTGTACTGATGAGGAATAAATCATCAACGTAGAGGACCAAAATCAAGGGGTCAACATTAACAGTCTTGTAGTACAGGTTGGTATCTACAACACTTTTGCTGAAGCCCAAAAATCATCAGGTGTCCATTAATATTTGCATACCAGGCTCGAGGTGGTTGCTTGAGTCCATACACACGCGACTCCTTCTCATGTATCACAAAACCATCTGGCTTCTCAATGTATACCTCTTCCTCGATCTCTCCATTGAGAAAGATTTTCTTTACATCGAGTATGACATCGAGTATATGTCATATGGCGACCAAAACACATCCATCATATACTCGATGTCATATGGCTAACCATGTTGATTTTCTAGTGTTAAATTAACCAAGCACAATTCTCCACAAGTGATAATTACCTCCAATGATATACGATATTACTTTAGTAAACACTTGAACATCAATAAGTAACTCAGAAAATTTCAACTTCTTAGTCTCTTCCTTAGATCACTTATCACACGTGTGAGAGAGAAAAAATATGTGTGTCTATTGTTGTGTCTTTCAAGTGTCTTTTTATAGTAATATTAGATTTATCCCAAAAAATACACGTCTCTTTGAAAAATTAAATTCAATATTCTTTCTTATAAATAGTTGGAGAATACCTCTGTAACTAACCAAAGATTATTTTGGTTATAATCCATCACTTTGTTAAATTGTTCCTCCATAATTCATGGGATT
>ML797712.1:216343-235579 GCA_009831015.1 Picea engelmannii | reverse complement strand
GTATTGTTCAACATTGCTGGTATTGAAGAAGATGATATCTCTACAGGTTTTGTATTGTTTTCTATTTCAAAATCAATTTGTGCAGTGCTGGAGTTTATTGCTCAGTTGCAGATATTGGAACAACTGGAACAATACATTTTTTTTAAGCAAAGATATGAACTACAACTGTCAGAGTATCAACATAACAAGTCATCATCAGTTAAAGAATCCTGCAAGTAGCTAGGTTCTACATCTAGCCAATACTCTGTTTTTCTTGCTTGGAAGAATGAAAAACATGGACATGAAGACCTGGTTAGCAAACTCATTCCACATGCTGAAATAACTCATGTGGAAAATGTTGTTCTTGATGACATAGATGAAATATTTCTAGGAGCAGAAGTTTTTCAGACATTTTATCCTTATAGCTTCTGTGCAGGGTAGAAATGCATCTAGTCACAAACATTTTGACTATGAGAGCTTCAATGGAGGAAAGATCTCTGGCAGTGGCTCAATAATGATAGGTTGTTGTAAATTTGCAGGGAGATCAATCAAACAAACAATGATTTTGATTTTTGAATACGAAAGGTTTTCCTTTTTTATTAAAACAAAGCTTTCACCAGCATAGAAGGTGCCATTATAACCAATTAGCCGTTGAAAAGTAGAGCTTTCATCTTCTAATTAGCAAATCCTAAGGCGAAATAGCTGGTGAAACCGCAGAGTAAGAATTTTGAAGATTTGAGCTCGAACAGAGAGGTTTTTGGGTGATTTAAAGGATAAGAGGGCATCAAAAAGATTAATCACCAAATTATAAAATATTCAATTTCAAAGACTTGTGGAGATTTTGGAGGTGAATCCTTAATTGGTCAACTAAAGCTTTGTTCACAGCTGTTGAAAGTTTTCCAACTACTGAAGACATGTGTCCTTTCCTCCAGGACACATCAAAGACATAGCAATGATGAAGACCATATGTCGAAGACAAACTTTGAAGACAGTTTGATTCATAGGAACTAGTTCTTAGTTATCCTATTGTATTTAGTTTTGTTTTCTGTTTTCTATATTTAAAAATCCAGATCCATTTTTGGACCTGAGATCTATTGTAAAGGCTATAAAGCCACAAACTGTTGATGAACTAGGGGTTCGATTTTGGATACAGGAACTATACCTTTGTAACAGACTTTTCATATGATAATACAGATCACAAGTTTCTCTCTCTATTAATGTCAGATTTCCACCCTTCTTCTGTAGTCTTATTCAAGTTGCAAAATGACAGTCATATCATTAGTCAGTTCATAACTTGATTAATAGTTTCTTACATTGTTTATTAAACCCATCATTGTGTATCTGGTTTATAAACACTCTCTTCTTCACCCACTTAAAGCTATTATCTGATTATTGATCCTTGAGGGCATTGGTCTATTTGATTAATCATTTTGACTGTCTGGATACCATATTGTAGTTGAGTTATCCCATTGATCCACACATACAAAAACACAAAAACAAGTTTACTTTAAGTTACCAAGAATCTTTGACTTACAACCTCAAAGAGTTTCTTGGAGTGATAACAAATTGGCGTTGTTGCCAGGGACAGGAGATTGAAGCTCAACTTTCTTGGGAGACGACACAGCCCCGTCTTTGATAGACAAAGTCTAGATACTATTTCGGTTGTAATCATCTATCTGGAAACTCCATGAAGGACGAATATGTTGGTGACTCCACTGGTATGAAATGAATCGGATCTTAGCAAAGAGGTATACTTTCTGTGATTTCTCAAATATTGTTGGTTTCCCTAATCCAGTGCCTACTAGAGATGAGTGGGAACATAGTATTCCCAGATTTTGAGGAGAAGAGTGGGAAGTGCCAGCTAAACACTTGCTGGATTTTCATGACTTTATTCATTGGCTTGAAATTGTACATGAGGATGTTCAAATTAAGCTTTTCAGGTATTCATTAGAGGGATTTACTCTTGACTGGTGTCAGTCTCTTCCAAGTGCAAGTGTCAGCTCTTTAACAGATTTTCATGCTGCTTTTCATGTGTTTTGTAAAGACCAATTTTCAAATGACCTTCTCTATTCTGAGTGTTGTTATGAATTCCATCTTTTGAATAAGGAATTAGACACTCATGAAGAGTATGTTGCTCATCATTATGATCGAGAGATTATTGATCCACACTATGATAACCTTATTGATGCTTTTGAAATTATGCCAAATGCCTCTATTGTCTTAGATTGTCAAGAAGATCAGATTTTTCCCTTTGAAAACTTAAAAAATGATGAGCAAATTGACATATCAGCAGAAGACAATTTAAGATCTATAGCAAATACTAAGGGCAACCCTTAGCTTTCAGTTTTGCAGACAAAAGGGAATTGCAGCAAACATGAAGAGGAAGATGATGAGAATAAGGGTCTAGATCAGCAGTCCATTATATATGTTTCTCCAACAGATCTCGAGTAGCCTACATTCAAAAGTGAGACCAGTAAAGCCAGCTTGAAACAACATTTCATTTTTCAGCTGGAACAGCAGCAAGGAGAGGTATTTCATTGTGACTTTGATGACCCTATTACTGACTATTTGGATTCTATAAGCAACATAAATGTCCAAATACTTTTTTCAGATGAAAGTGGGCTCTGTCATCATTTTAAATTACATTTTCGCATGATATGGTTTCCTATATTGTTCCAGTCAAGATCAAGTATGATATTAGCAAGTCAATTACTTTCTTGGCTGCATTGGAAATTTAGTTTTACTTGATCAAACTATCTCTACTGGTTAGTGTAAGAGTAGGCATAAGAATAAGATATTCATATGAGCAGGTAGATTGCTTTCAGTTTTCTTCAATAAACATTCAAACTACAGGCAGGTTACAGGCAGGCTACATGCAAGCTACAGGTTTATAGGGGATCAAATATAAAGGCCAGATGACTCCATAGCCCAATGGTAAAGGCAACTGGAACTACTAGGTTCTTGGAGCCTCACATGGAGGTCTCCATCCCAGCTGGAGACAGATGTTAGCTCTCAAAATTACCAGTATATTTTGAAGAGCGTCTTTACATATTTATGCTTAAATTGTCAAAATCCTTTGAATGTTTGATTATGCCATGATCCTCATATCTTTCATCGAGTCTTGACAAGCCTTATTCGACCACTTATGCCCAGAAATCTTTCGGTTTTACCCTCTGGACCTGCAATACACAAATACGAATAAATTGTTATTTCTTCTCCAAAAACCCTAAATCAGGGTAATATGCACCAAATGTTGAAGAATGGTGAGAATGCCAAAATTTACATATCAAGCGCATTTAGCTAAAGTTTTGGTCCACATGTCACAACATAAATCCAATACAAAGCCACATCAGAATTACATACCTAATTCTCATGCTAAGTCTAAGGTTGAAGCCACATCCTAAATCATCACACTACATGTACTCTAGTCTATCAACCAAGTCATAAAATAAGCCAAACTTTCAAGCCATGATTCAAGCGATAACCATAGCGCACCAAGTCATTAGTCATATCACAATCCATGAGTCAAGGTTATATGTCAAAATCCAAGCCACTAGTCTTACCTACATGTGCTAGCTATGCATGCAAATTCAAAGCTATGAGTCAAGCCACAGGTTAAGATTGAGTATCCACGAGTCAAACCTCAATTCAAGACAAGTCATACTCCATATCAACCTAGCATCGAGCTTCAAAATTTCATTTGCCTCTATCAAGTACCTGAGATCGCTAGTCTTTTGCACCAAGCTAAATTGATGATACATATGCCCGATTTTGAAAGCAAAGAATGCATGTGCAGTATAGCTGCGTGTTAGAGTTTTTGACAGGTCAAACTTCGAATTGAAAGATACAGGTTTTCAAAAGAACACACAGAGCAAAGAATCTTTATGCCAACTGCCAGTTAAAGCTACAACGTTTGAAGTTTATTGCTCTGAGTAAATAGAACGAAACGCCAAGATCTTGCAGGTTCAAAGGGTTTCAACGCTTTTATAACAAGTTTTTGAAGATTGGTTATGGCATTACATGATTTTAAGGCAAGAAGGCTTTTTCTTTTTTCAGATGATTTTTTACCAAAACTTTGTTGCTGTTCAAAATGAATCAGATCACATTGGTGATTTCCAGGTTTTGAATATAGAAATATTTGATTTCAGAAAGAAGATAGCTGCTTGTATATCTTGAAAGCTTCGACCTTGTTCATACATATAAAACATCATAGAAGAATAGTAAATATCATCGACCGTTGATCTAGAGTGAAAATATTGAAACCATCATATCATGCTAAGGAAGTTGGTAGTCAACTCCGACATTGACCTACTCCGGTGATAAGAAACTCAAATAAAATAATAACTCCTAAACTATGGAGTTCTGGAATAAACAAAGGTTGTTGGATCAATACAATTGAATATCTACAGTGATAGATATATTCAACACTTCGACGATGATTGAAGGTTGATATAAAATTGCAAAACTCCTGGATCCACGAAGTTCCAAAGCCACGAAGTGAAAATCCATGATCCAGGAGAGAGACATGGAAGAATACAAAGATGACACGTGGCCCAATCAGATGGTGACAACTGTCAAGGTCAATGTGGCACATAAGAAATTTGAAATTCACGAATTAGGGTGACACATAGCACACATATTGTGGGTCCATGTCAACCTAGGTAACGTCATCATACCACGTCACTCTGGGACTACAGCCTCCAGGGATGTCCAACCTCTCCTACCAACAAAAGTGCTCGAAGCTCTGAAAGATGAAGTCGTGAACTAACATTGTTCGTTGATCTAAGATCCTATGGGATATCACATGATCGTTAGATAAAGAACAGTGGAAGAGTAGTGTAAGCATGAGATGTTAACCTACAACAAGCATTCACCATCATTTTATGACTTATTCGGTAGGTAAACCTCTAGAGGAATTGAACTACTTCAGAGTTCTAGTAACCTGGAGTCTAGGAGTGTTGAAGCTCCAAAATTAGATTTGACCATTCATTATGGAGCAAGATCCATGGTTGAGATCCAAAAGTGCAAAAGTAACATGCATGAAGATTATATTGGTGGAGGCAATGTGCAATGATTTGGACCATTGAATTATATGGAAACCTGTCAACTCGAGATTAAAGTGCACATTGGCCAAGTGTTAAAGCTCCACTATAATGAAAGAGCACCATAGATCTCAACTCCCGATTAAGTCATGATCGTCGATTTTTTTGAAGCCTCTGGGTAAGTCAAGATCGTCCATTCAATGAAATATTAAAATTGACTGTCTGATATACTAGTGAATAGAGTATACGCACTTCGACGAAATTTACTACGGAAGAATACAAGGTTTGCAAAGTCCAATAATCCCGAATACCCAGAGAGCCAAAGCTCCTATTTTTCTAAGTCTACAATGCTAGCTCCTGGTCATGTGAAGGTTCTTAAAGCAACTCGAAGGCCAATTTCAACAACTACATAGAAAAACTGAGTTAAGCCCTTGGTTCTTAGCCGAAGGGCATATGACCAATATGTCAATAGGGAGTTCTTATATGTACTTCGACGAAGTTTAATTCGGGAAGTATTACTCTGATAAAATGGACAAAGACCAAAGTCTAGAGGACGTGGTTCCAACATTGGTCTCGTGATAGAGGAATAAGGGTGAAAGAGGAGGCACTATGAACAATGCTTAAAATGGACAAGCCCGTGGTTTTGATTTCGTGGTCATTTGAACATTGGGTTGAAGGAAGCACCTCATACATATTTAATTTATGTAAACATATTAAGGTCTTTAGAGTATTTCGGCAGAGATTAACACCATAAAAATACAAAGATTCGTTAAAAGATCGAATATGATCTATTGGCGAACTGAGAATACAACATAAGCATGAGAATGATATAGTGAGTTGATCCATATCTGTGATCAAATCATGAAGACATAATTCAAATCAATATTAGTTAGTTAAATGAAGAGGTACAATGGTTCATGTAAAAAAGGAACAATGGTTCAATCCTATCCCTGTTGAAATACTATATAAACTAAAAGTGGTGGTGAATCTAAGTGTGTCTTGGTGGATTATATATATAGGATTGAATGGAAGTTCATTCTATCAGATTGGTGCCTGTTTACAAGCTAAGTCTTGTTATGAGGGTTGGATTCCTCACATCTCAGTTGGATCTGAGATCAACAAGTTGGGTCTTGTTATGAGGGTTAGATTCCTCATTTCTCAGCTTGATCTGAGAAATACAAGTTGGGTCTTGTATTAGAGATTTGAATCTCTCATATTCAGTTGAATTCAAAGATATTAAAGGATTGAATTTATATGTATTCATACAAGTTAAATAAATAAAAGAAAGATATTATATCTACTTCATACAATTTGTGTTTTATATGTTTATGAATAATTAATTGAACTGCATATCTTAGTCAGTTAACTTAGTTAATCTATGAAAGTGTGAAAAGTAGCCAAAAACACCAGACATTGATTCACCCCCCCTCTCAGTGTCAAGTGTATATTTCAAAAATTGGTATTAGAGTGGGTACCTTCTATGCAGTTTAAACATTGGAAGGTAGATTTTGAAGAAATGGGTGGAAAAATGGCTCTCTCCACAGATGAAGCTCCCTTATTTGATGGAACAGACTACTCTTCATGGAGGGAAGGAATGAAATGGTATCTAAAGTCAAGAGTATTTGGTTTTTAGGATTCAATAGTATCTAAACCTTGGTACTCAACTACCTCAAAGAAAAAAACCAAATCTACAAAAGAAGCAAAAAAAAATAATTCAATATCATTAAAGGAAATCCAGAATGGACTATCATACCAAGTCAAAGAAAATATGAGAAACCACACCTCTACTAAAGTGATATGGCTCCAGTTAAAGAATTCTTATTAAAATAAAGAACAAAAAAAATAAATGGAGAACTCCAATCAATTTATAGAACAAAACAAAGAAACAAAAAAACCCAATCATATTAAAGAATAAAGCTCAGAAATGGAGAAATCAAATTAGATTGAAGAACAAAATACAAATAAAGAGAATTCTGATCAAAATAGAGAACAAAACATTGAACAGGACAATTCCATCAAATAATTTATGTAAACCCCAATAATCAACATAGAAGACTACTACATCAAGGAATTGATGAATACCTCAATATTCACTAAAGAAAAACTATTATATTTTAAGAATGATGTTATAATTGCATTTGAAGTGATTAGTATGGAACCAACAAATGGTCTATATATTGAAGTTACTAAGGATGTTCTTGACCAGCTTGAATACGCAGTTATGTGCACTTTTGAAGAGTTGGAGAAACTACAAAAGAAAGATATGTTGCTACAACAAAAGTTAGATCAATCTAACCATGAAGAGCATGAACAAAAGATTCAACTAGAAAACATAGAAGAAGAAATAGAAAGATTGAAGACCGATGTTGCTAATCTAACAGAAGAAATGGAAGAATTAAAGACACATGACAATAAAAGAAAAGAAGTACTAGAAGAGATAGAAGAAATGGTCATCTGTTTAAAAACTCGACTCAAAGAAACTAAGAAAAATGAAGAAACCCATAAGATCCAATTAACTAAAAGAGAAGAATCATGTCACATGTTGGAATTGGAAATTACTAACATAAAAGATAAATGAAAGTATTAATGACTCAAATTGAAGAATCTAAGAAAAATGAAGCACATAAAATCCAATTAACTAAAAATGAAGAATCATGCCACAGGTTGGAATTGGAAGCCACCAACCTCAAAAGGATTCAGCTAGAAAACAAGGAAGAAATCAAAAGATTGAAGAATGAAGTTGTTGATCTAAAAAATATATATAGAAGAGTTAAAGAAATATGAAAAAACTAATAACTGCACAGAAGTCTTGGATGATATAGAAGAAATAGTCATCAATCTAAAGATTCAACTTGAAGGAGCTAAGAAAATAGGAGAAGGCTTGAGGATTCAGTTGACTAAAAAAGAAGAAACATGTCACATGTTGGAAATGGAAGTTATCAACCTCAATAAGAAGAATGAAAAGACAAAAGAAACTGTCAAATTCCAAAACAACTCAACTATCCTAGACAGGATCTAGAACAGTCAAAGACCAACTGATGACAAAACCGGTCTTGGATACAATAAGAAAGGAGAAGGTGGAAAATGGAGCACCATTAAAAAACATGATAAAGGATCATATTCCTCAAAAGAAAAAGGTATAGTCACAAACCTAAAACAAACCATGAACTTTTTCAAGGAAGGAAGCTATAAAAGTAAAAAAAAAAGAAACATACCAAAATACATACTTCTCATGTCACAACAGACTCAAGTATGCAAACACCTTCAATGGTTATTGATTTTATTGTAATAGCTTTGGTCACAAAGCATTGGAATGCAAGATTCCTGAAAATAAAAATTTAAGAAGGTCCAATAACTTAATAAGATGTTGGAGATGCAATTATGTTGGCCACATAACAAAGTTTTGTTATACAATGAGATGTTACAATTGTGAAAGGTTTGGTCACAAATCCAGGTCATTGGGTTAGGGTTTTGGATGCCGCTGGCTCCTATATGTATATTGTATTGTAAACAATGTAACACAATGAATGAATATAATATATGTTGGTTTTCCAGGTTTGGGTTTCCAGGGGAAAAATCTTTGTGTAATGTTTGTATATGCCATTGTATCTTTTTTGTTCTTTTCTGAATATTTGTTTACAGTAGACATTATACAAGGTTAGAATTTACAATGTATTGGTCACCCATTTTTGTTGTTCTTCTGAAGATAGTCTTTGTTCCAAGAAGTATTTAAGACTATCATGACTTGTTTTGACCTTGAAGTGCCTACCTATTAGGTAAGGATGCCATTTCTTCAATGCATGTAGTATTTCCATCATTCCCTTCTCATAAATGGGTTTGTGTAAGTATTTTCCCTTGAGTGGTGGACTTTCAAAAGCCCTGAGCCTTCCTTCTTGCATTAGGATAGCACCAATTCCATTTCTCGAGGCATCACATTCCACAATAAAGGCTTTTGTGAAGTTTGGAGTGGTCAAGACAGGAGCTTTGCACATCACCTCTTTAAGTTGTTCAAAATATTTAGTTGCCTCTGGAGTCCATGAAAATTCATCCTTCTTAGTTAGTGTCATTAAAGGTGTTGCTATTCTTCCATAGTGCCGAGAAAACTTGCGGTAGTAACTTGTCAAACCCAAAAATCCTCTAAGATTCTTCAATGTTTTGGGAATTGGCCAGTCCATCATGGGATTAGTCTTGTTAGGGTCTACCTTGACACCTTCATGAGATACAATATGACCCAAATACTCTACCTCCTTCACCCCAAAGAAACATTTGGATGGTTTGGCATATAGTTGTTCCTCCTTTAGTAGTTGTAGCACCTTGTCAACATGTTGCACATGATCCTCCCAAGACTTTCTATAGATTAGTATATCATCAAAAAATACTAACACAAATTTTTGAAGGAAGGGCTTGAAAATGGAATTCATCAACCCTTGGAATGTGGAAGGTGCATTTGTAAGGCCAAAAGGCATGACCAAAAATTCATAATGGCATTCATGAGTTCAGAATGTTGTTTTTGGGATATCTTCTTCCTTGATTCTAATCTGATGATACCCTGAACGAAGATCCAACTTTGTGAAATAGATTTCTCCATGTAGTTCATCTAACAATTCATCAATGACGGGAATGGGAAACTTATATTTAATAGTGATCTTGTTGAGCTCTCTATAATCTGGACACATATGCCATGAGCCATCTTTCTTGAATACCATTACCACCGGTGCAGAGTAAGAACTTTGGCTAGGTCTAATAATGCTAGCCTCTAACATTTCTTCAACCATGTGCTCAATTTCACTCTTCTGGGCATAAGGGTATCTGTACGGCCTGATGTTAGGAGGAACACTCCCAGGAATTAGGTGAATATCATGATCATGATTTCAAGTGGGTGGAAGACCTTTGGGAATATCTTCAAATACTTTGGAATTCTTATCAACGATCCCTTGGAGATCTAGAGTAATAGATGGATTAGATGTTTGAACATCTAGTGAGCATAGTTGTGCAATAACACCTTGATGCCCATTTTTCAATAATTTTGTCATTCCATTAGAGCTTATCACCTTACTGGGTTTCCCTATGATACCTCTTAACTCAATTTCTTTTCCTTCCAATAAAAATTTCATGAAAAGTTCTTGAAAATTAAAAGCCATTGTTCCTAATGATTGTAACCATTGGATTCTTAGTACATCAACACCACCCATGGGTATATCAATCATTGGACTATTCATTACATATTCCCCCATAGTAAGATTGATATTATTGCATTTTCTTGAGCAGTTGATAGTTCCTCCATCTGCAATCATTACTTGAAACTCTGGCGCTGGATATACAAACCAATTGAGAGCTTTGGCTAATTTATAGTGAATGAAATTATGAGTACTACTAGAATCAATTAGGACTATTACCTTTTTCTCTTTGATATATCTTTCGATCTTGAGGGTTTGAAGAGTGCTAATTCTATCCAATGCATTACATGATATCGTGGGAGTCAACTCTTCAGACGAAATTGCTTCTACGTTTTCATCTTGAGATGTTTCTTGTTCTTGTTCTTGTTCTTCTTCCCCTTCACAATCTATGTAGAATAATTTCTTCTCACCGCACTTATGTCCCTTGCTGTACTTGCTTTCACAATTAAAGCATAAACTTTTTTCTTTTCTTTCCTCTAATTGTTGAGGTGTCAACCTTGTAAGTTGAGGTGTTTTAGAATAAGGAGCATTATTCTCTCTATAGATGTTAGGATTGGTCCTTGTTGGCATGTTTACAGACAGAGTGTGCTTGTCATTGATGGAAAGAACAACAAGGATGTTGGCAGGTTTAAAGGCAAAGTGTGCATGGAAATAACAATAGCGAAGACTCAGAAGAGAAAGCTTGAGAAGCTTAGGAGGAAGATTACAAAGTTGCACGCAAAGAGCAAGTGTGCGCCAGGGCCAAGGGAAACTTTTGCCAAAGCTCAGGACAGATAGCGTTCTGAGATGCATCGACGAGATCCCATACATCAAGGCTCACAGAAGGATCAAAGGTTGCAGAACCTTTGACACTTAGAAATTCTTCCAAGTCGGGAGGATGCATAAGCTCAGGAGGAGGAGTGAAAGTGGCCATTGGATCACCAATCCCGAAAACCCGATGTCTGTTAGATCAGAGTCCAGTGACTAGAGGAAGCGCAGAGGAGGAGTATAGATATGATACGTAAGATCTGAGTGTGAGGACCGACCATTGTTGGATCCAGCAGAACGTGCATGACCTTTAAGTGAAAGTTGAAGCGGGCTTACAAAGTCTCGAAAGCAGGGGGACCGTCCATCATCAAGGAAGACATATGGTAGCAGATGAGAAGATTCAAAAAATCATGAATCAGGAGAACTGCGTTGAGCAGTCTATAGATATCGCGAAATGTGGAATCGCAACTTGTTCACAACCGTTGATCAAAGAAAATATATGGACCGTCGATCTAGCACCATCGCTATTTCGGGTATCGAGAGAACGGAGGTAACGAGACTCCCAAAGTCACGAAATGTGAAATCATGACTTGATGTGAGTCATCTGATTGAGGAGAGATATAGACCATTGATTGTCTAAGGAGACAAGACACGAAGTCGCAAAACACGAAATTGCAAAGCACTCAAAATATTTGGCCCACAGTCACATTGAAAGGTCACATCAGCAGAAACTTGAAGAGCTAGCATGTCACTAGGCTCCACTTCGATGATCATCAAAACCACAAAGCACCTTTTTGATTAGTGAGTGATCACAACCTGTGGTCTAATCAGCGAAATATTGGGGAAGGAGCTAGCAACTCTAGGCTCCATTTCAAAGTTTCACGAGTTGGGAAGATCAAGGCAACTCACGGCTGGATATCCTAAAATGTGAAGTCACGAAGCACCTGTTGGATAGGCGTTTGGTCACAACCATGATCATGTGGAAGGTGTAATGCCCCATATTTTAGCCTTAGGCAATTATAACTTCGATTTTTCTCATTATAGTAATTCATTTCTTAGTAACTATTTGGACTCTATGAAATTGATATAGACATGTGAAAGGTGTATGTCTAGACTTATTTGTGAGTTCCACAATATTATATTTTGTTGTTATATGTTTGTGATGATGATGATTATGTGATTTAGTTAAACATGTAAATTTAAATGTGGAATTTTGGTACATGGATACCAGTTTAAGTTATGTTGTGAATGCGTAAGATATGCAAGGCATGATAAAAATAAACATACATTCTTAATTGAGCATCAATGCAAATATGGATTCTTATATAAATTTCTGATGTATCTGCATCAATATGTGTTATTGGTGAACTAACCTACAGGATGATGAGCTATGTGATAGCCAAATGACTATAGTATTGAGGTAACTGGGATGTCATAGACATCAAGAAGATAATGTATGCTATAAGTTGTACTTATGATTTAATTTATGGTTTCAAATATTGCTATGATCTGTGGTAAGTGTGGTTTTGACAGGATGCACAACTTGCCCAGAGTGGTTATTGATGACGTGACTCTAGGAACAATAGTTGCACAGTATGGTTTGATGTAGGGTGTTGACCCTAGTTCTATGAGGAGGGGTGGAGTTTTTCCCACCATTTATCCTCTGAAACCTAGAGTCGTGGGAGGGATGTGTGAAGTCACGCTCCCCTAGACATGTGATGGCGACTGCTAGTTGCTTGTTGGGGAAGCTTGGTCGAGATGTATGACACTTCCTCTTACGGGTTCTATCTGGAGTTAGGTCAATATAGTTGATACTCCAGCTTAGTCCAACAGAGGAATGGATAGGATGGAAGATGGAAGTAGGTTAGGAAGGAAGGATGCTTCGATGTTAGTTGAGAATATGGATTGGGGATTAGAGATGCCACTATTGTTTACTCACTTGGTTCCTACCATGCTTAAAACCCTCTTTGTTTTCCTAATGATATTTTATGTGTGACAATGAGTTATTGATGAATTGGTGTAATTTAGTTCATTAAGATTATTAAATGATGCATTACTTGATCTGTTGTCCAACATGTCTTGGTGATCATATAGGAACTATGCACTAGAGGCAATGATTGTTTATCGTTAGTACATGCAAGAGATATGTGTCCGCTAGCTACGCACACATACCCTACCCATGTACACTAGTATAAGTAATTAATGTATTAATATTTAAATTAAATTATTAACTATTTAATTGAATGTTTATTGAATATGTAAATTGCATTGCATACAAATATCTAGAAGCATTAAATACCTTCTTGACTTTGATAGATGGTGGGTGTGATGAATTAAATGAGGATGGTGGGGTGTTATGTACATTTTGGGGGAAATTATCAAATAACATTTATTAGCTAGCATGAGAATAAAGACTTTTTATTTTGTTTATTATTGTTTAATGCAAGTCATTTAGATTTAGTTTTATTTTAATATTTTCCCAAAATATCTAGATAAGGGAGGTTAATGGATAATAATGAGGGTGTTTGAGAAGACTTGGGGAAGTGTGTATGGAAACTTGATAAATAGGGAGAAGAAGTAGAGAGGAGGAGGAGGATGGAAAGGTTTGAGCATGATGAGAGGTTGTGAAATTCTTGGAAGATATAATTCTTGTGAAAGTTTTCTTTAAGCATTTGTGCTTTGCTATTCTTGGAGTCACGGGCACGGAGGGCCAAGAAACCGAAAGGTTTCTTGGAGCTAGGAAGCCGGCTAGGCTCCTAGTTGGCAGGGAGGATTCCATTGTTTCACTCTGGGCAAGCGGGAAAAGAATGCTTGGAAGCACCCATGACTACATTACAACCGATGAGCTTCGAAAAGCTAAGGAGGAGGTATTTTGCCGTGGTATTTGGTTATTGATATTTTTTATATACTTTTGTTTTAAGTTCTAAATCATAGAGTTAACATATTACTTATTTCATCATGTTATCTAGATTTATCATTGAGCAAATGTAGAAGAATTGTGTAAATGAAAATAAATGAAATTATGCTAAAACGAAGTTGTTATTGTGTATGTATAAAATGAAAGATTAATTGTTTAACATCCTGGATCGGTGTTACATATGGTATCAAAGCCCGGTTTCAAAACTGAAACCTAGGCTTGACCACCCACACCACTGGGATTTTGTCATTGTGCCACCATAGTCTCCTGAAGAAGTGGCCCTGATGTTACTTGCTTTACTCTTTGCGCAACTATCTGATTGATTGAAATCAAATTTTACATCAATATAAGGTTCACTTCTAACTTGAAGACATTGCTCAGGAACTCTAGCAACCTGTTCATCAGGTTCTTCCCATTTTACTTCATTGGCTCTTAGCTGCTTTTGTTTCTCAGCTTCTTCTTCCATGATAGAAGACATTATATATGTGTAGGCCTTTTGTAACAATGTATACAACATCAAGGTTGACAAACAAGCCTGATATTTAACAACATCAATATCTCTCTCATCCACAAACTCGCAGCGATCAACAAAATGAGAAGCTTTCTCAGGCCTATGCCTCACGGAAAGTAATAGATGTGCACGTTCAACATTTTCCCTTGTCCAGCCTCTTCTTAAACCAATAAGGCTGTAATAATCAACTGTATAAGGACTTGTTATCCTTTGCTTCATAGTAAGAATATTAGAATTCAAAAATTGAATATTTCCATGGACATCCCTATAATTCAGATTTTGATGCTTCCAAAGAGGTCCTGGAAATTTTTGTCGACGAAGAATGGACTCATAAAGTAGTCTTAGATGTCGCAGATCCTACAAGCTCTCGGAGAAGCATCTTGCAGTTTCAAACATAGAGGCCCGTATGGTTAAAATCTTCAATGCATGTAGGATATAATGCAAGCATCCTATTGCAATCAACTATTGAATCAGTAACTCGTCCTATAGCTCAATAAGTTTTTGCTCACAACATATAGCATTCTGCTATGAAACCTTAAGGGGTACCTCTTCTTCCATTAAGAAATTTTGAGAAATTCCTTTTTGACTCGGAGTAGCGACCAACATCTAGTGAAGCCACAACAACTGTTTTTCTCCTCAACAAAAATTTAATATTTCCAAGCAAGTGTCTAACGATTTCTGATTCTGAAGAAGAATTATCAGAGAAAAAACTATCATCATTCAGAGTCGTGCTTTCTCTTCTTAGGGCAGCATCAACCGTCCTTTTTCCACTTTGGAGAAAAACCAATGCATCCTCCAACATACCCAAATGGCAATAATCTTGTCCAAGAATCAAATATCTCCATTCTTCCCGTTCACATCGTCTAGACAGCCCTGCTGAAATTTTCTTCTTCATTTTGGAAACTGAAGAGATTTAGAATAAAACAATGGCGCTCAATCTACCATTCTCTTCATAGCTTGAAAGAAGCTTCGCTTTCTCTCTTAACATATATTTTGACACTGATGGGCTTTCAGATGGGACTTTCTCCCTAAACCAGAGGCTTGGGATATATTCCTGTAACATATTTTCCACATCTTTGAATTTCCCAAGATACAAGAATGCCCTTGCCTTAAGTTCCAAGGAATTCTCCCATCTTGGACATAAATCAAGAGCAGCATCGAGCATATTAAGTGTTGAGTAGATCTCATTCAGTTCTTGACTCCCAAGAAAAGCCCGAGCATTTTTCAAATGTTTTTTTTTTCTACAAGATGAAAAGCTCTTAACAATCCCCAAAACTTACAAACTTCCATGGCCAAGCACCAAACAGCTAAAAAAGTTCCAGACTCATGAGATCTGAAATGGGTATATGGATTTGAATGCCTTATACTTCTTATATTGTAGTTCCTGTGGCTCAATCTTTATCTAAGCATGGCTCTGCTCTCTGGTATTTTGTCAGTTTTGTTGACGAAAGATTTGACAGTTCAGGCTATTGATATCACAGAGAATGTCCTTGTATCTCTTTTCACCTCTGCTCCAATTATCATTCATCATTTCATGGTGTGCTCGGGTTTGTAGTTATGGTTTCACTATGTTTGGGTATTTTTGTTTTCTCAAGAGAGCGACTTCGGTATCTCCCTTTGTGTTTGGGGGGGCGCACCCTTTCTCTCAGTTCTATAAAATACAGATCTCTAGTAGGCATGACTGCTCTATTCTTCAGGTTGTGTATCTAGAGGGATTACTGCCATACTTTGTTTTATTCAATCTCTGCACATTTCACTAGGCTCCTTCTGGGATTTTTCGTCTTTCACACCGGCTTCTACATTCTTGTTGTTGGTTGACAAAACAAATTTCTTGTTCTCTGTGGCTACTTCCAATGAATGTTGGGGAGGATCTGAGCTTAAAGACAAGGCGGGAAAATATGTCTAAAATATCTCCTCGTTCTTTGTCTCCGTCTGCAAAAAAAAAATGACTCTTCGTCTTTTCTAGAACATATCTTCCGGTCTAATTACTCATCATTGACATTCCTTGATACGATACCTCTCGCTAATGAATCCCTTCCCTCTATTTCTCATTTGCAATCACTTTTCCAACATTTGCAGCTTCTGCAACCAAACTTATCTCAAGGAAGGCCTTAATGCTCCGTTCTAGATATTATCAGTTTCAATACTAATGCTATCTTGTCTGCCCTTCAAGTTTCGACTAATTTTTCTCAAAAAAAATCAGGCTCCTTTGGATGCTTGTTTTCGAATAATGGGTGCATGATTTTGTGGTAAACAACCATTATTTGATGGAAATATTCTCTCATTTCTTAAAGCAATGTCAGTGCACTTTGGCTCGAAAGATGACGGACGAAGTTAAAACTCTGACCTATGCTACTAGCCTTAGTATTCAAAACTTGGCTCATCAATTGGAATCTAGATCGTACAGATTCTCCCAATGCAGTGCCATCATCATGATGATGAGATCCTTTCAAAAGAGTTCAATTTCTTTCTAGTATCAAATCTTATCCGATCGTGAAATGCTAAACATTTATGCATAAGACTGCATTTCCATCAAATTTGGTCAAATGCCTCCAATTTCTTTCAAATACTCGCACAGTAACCACCGCTCCTGAGCATTTTCACAAAATAAATCACATCTTTATAATTGTGGGAAAATTCCATAAATGCATCCAAATATATCAAAATTTCAATGTATTTGGATGTGCATTGAAGCATATAGCCACAATGACCTTCAACGGCTCCCTTTTACCTTCATCTAAGCACTTCATGGCTTTTACGCTCTTGTTAAAAACTGCAAAACAACATTACCCATCCCTCTTGTGCAATTATAAGCCAAAGTTCTTCTGAAATGCAAGGCTCGGCCACCGATAGCATAATCTTTATAATCTTTAAATATCTAGACTAAAACCGTTGTGCACATTCAATATACATTCTTTATTTCCAAGGCGCACATTATTAACTATACTCCAAGCTTTTGATTCTTAGCATCAAAAAAAAAATCACTCATTATCAGAGCCAAATCTATAGAAAAGCTTCACATATCGAAGCTGGCATTTACAGTGCCGACATAAAAATCACAAAATAAAGTAACGCTGTTGCAATTGCATGTCCCAGAGTGGTTAAATTCACAAGATTATGCGACCTTTTAAGCTCTGTTTCTAAAAAATTTGCAATCAACGCTCTAATCTCCCTCATATTCAAGAATCTGACTCAAATCTAACAGAATTCGGAGCCTAGACTTACCTTGGAGAAGCATCTTCCTTTATTTCTTCTCCACCCCTGCTGCTTCCATTGCCTTTGCCCCTATCTCTCCTTGAACTTCCCCCGTTATCCTTCTTAACAGAAGAATCTTGTCCATCGGCGATGGCTCCATCACCTCCATTGTTTACTACTGCATTTGAAGATGACTCTTAATCAAGGTTACTACCTGGAGAGAACGGTACAACATTTAACATAGCATTAATTTCCATGCTTCTCCTAACACTTTCTGTTGTGGAACCACTGGCAAGAGTCAAAATATCTCCACCGCCAATTCGACGGTCGTTGACTGTTTTGCAATTCACCGACGAAGTTTTATCCTAAGAATGCGTAGGTGTTAGTGTTTACTCCGCAACCGAAGCCACTCCTACCTCCCGATGCGCAGGTGTTAGGGTTTCCTTCGCAACCGAAGCCACTCCTAACTCCCATAACCTGAGCTTTGCCATGGCGTAAACCAAACATATCCGCTAAAGTCTATAAAAATACGCCCACCTGCCTTAGACGAATCACGCAAAATTGAACCAATTCTTTTGAATTCTTGAGAATCTTTAATGAAAAACATGTGTATATGAGAAAGGTAATATGTTTAAATCAAAGAAGTGTTTATTATGAAAATATCATGTTTAGAGCATATTAAAAGATTAAGTAATGGTGAAAACATGAAGTGTTATATATAGAGAGCCTATGTTATGGTGTGTGGCATTGCAAAGCTATGCATACAATTTTTTTTAGTCAATCTAAACTTTTTAGCCATTCTAATTCAACTTGACATGTTTTAAGTTTTGGGGTGACATAGTAAAATGAATATTATAACCTATAAATTTATTTATTGACAAAAAAAAAAAAAATGGATGTTTGGCTTTGTGATCACCCTCCACTTAGTAAGTAATTGGGAGGCCATGAGTAAACTTGATTTCAAGGGAAAACATAGTCATAAATATGACTTGTACGGTAATGCCTAGAGAGGATCTAACATTAGCAATGTTAAGAACAAAGGATACATCATTGTTATAAGCAAGACAATGACAATTTACGAGTTAGCAAGAGGATGACTCCATGAAGAGGTCAACAAACACTAAAGTTTTCCATAGTGTTTATGTTATGAGTGACAACCTCTGATGGGTGCTACTCCTAATCCACGTATATTATATGATGAGTGTGTGAGAATATTTGTAACTTTTCTAGTGATACTTATTCTCTAGAGAAGGAAGGTCATGTGGCAGTTTACCATTCGTTAACAAAAGATTACATAGTTAATGGAGAATTTGGTGTGGTGTACCATTGAAGTTTTACTATCTTAAGAGCATAGCTTATGCACTTGGGTTGCTTCTATACTTAGGAGTGAGTGGGAAAGAGTCTTGAGCCTAGAGAGAGTGTAGTGTGAAGGAGGAAGTTGTGCATTGTACTTAATCATTATGTAGGTTAGTATGGTAATATTGACAACATAAGACTGTAAAGGGTGCTTATGTTTAGTTCCACGTTCTAATGAACATTCAAATGGATATTGTAAGTGAGCCTATGTTGTGAATTTAAAACTTGAGTTAGAATGATAAGTGAAGTATCATGAAAAGGCGTTTTATTATGTCATAAGGTGTGGCATGGTATATCAACCGAGTTCTTTTA
>ML797712.1:193991-213931 GCA_009831015.1 Picea engelmannii | reverse complement strand
TTATTAGCTAGCATGAGAATAAAGACTTTTTATTTTATTTATTATTGTTTAATGCAAGTCATTTAGATTTAGTTTTATTTTAATATTTTCCCAAAATATCTAGATAAGGGAGGTTGATGGATAATAATGAGGGTGGTTGAGGAAGTAGAGAGGAGGAGGAGGATGGAGAGGTTTGAGCATGATGAGAGATTGTGAAATTCTTGTGAAAGTTTTCTTTAAGCATTTGTGATTTGCTGTTCTTGGAGTCATGGGCACAGAGGGCCAAGAAACCGAAAGGTTTCTTGGAGCTAGGAAGCCGGCTAGGCTCCTAGTTGGCAGGGAGGATTTCGTTGTTTCACTCTGGGCAAGTGGGAAAAGAATGCTTGGAAGCACCCAGGACTACATTACAACCGATGAGCTTCGAAAAGCTAAGGAGGAGGTATTTTTCCATGGTATTTGGTTATTGATATTTTGTATATACTTTTGTTTTAAGTTCTAAATCATAGAGTTAACATATTACTTATTTCATCATGTTATCTAGATTTATCATTGAGAAAATGTAGAAGAATTGTGTAAATGAAAATCAATGAAATTATGCTAAAATAAAGTTGTTTTTGTGTATGTATAAAATGAAAGATTATTTGGTTAACATCCTGGATGGGTGTTACAGAAGGTAGGGGCTTAGAAAGAAGAGCTAGCACCCACTGTGTAGATTTATCAGAGAGGGAAAAAGGCACCAAAGACATGAGTGTGCGGAGGTTCTCTCAGTAACTGCTAGAGAAGCACTAATTGTAACTATAGAAAATGATTGATTGCATCTACCAAAGAATTCAAAGAATATCAGGGTGATCACCAGAGGAGCTAAAGAGTCTCAAGGTATCTCTAAATGGAATGAAGACTCAGAATAGAGACGATTGATAGATGGAAAAGAGTCGAAGACTGTAGCTGCCATAGAAGCCAAAGAGTCTCAACATAACATCAATGGATGAAGAAAAGACTAAGTGTAATCGCCAGAGGGGATGAAGAGTTAGGTGTATTATCTGGTAGAGGACTGGGAATTATAAATATGCGTAGAACAAAGAAGAGGAGGTTTCTTCTGTTGACAGGAATTTCACACGGGGGAAAATCATGTTGTGGGAAGCAACTGAAATGCACAGAAGAGGCGTAACACATAGAACATAGATGCATATCTGAGAGAAGAAGAGGAAATCAAGGTGAACATGCAGAGACAAAGCAGAAGAACAGAAAGATCAAAGAAGAATCCGAGTAGGAAGACACTGATGCAGGCAAAGCATAATAGTGCAACAGAACAGTGATGATACTGGTAAGCTATTGATAAACATTGTATCACTGTAATAAGTATCAAGTAACAAAATTTTTATATTTCAAGGTGGTAGGGAGGTGCTAGGGAGGATTGGTGTCCTCAAAGTTTCAGTGGGTGCTTGAACACAGGGAGTTGTAGCTTCCATCTAGTTGCAGCCAGAAAAACCAGGGAGGCAGGGTGGTGCAAGGGAGAACTATTGTTCATTGTTATACAGGTCAGTGCTTGTGTGAATGGAAGTTGGTGCTTCCATCCAGTTGGTGCTGGAACACTTAGGGAGTTGGTGCTTCCTTCTAGTGGGTGCTAGAGAAACCAGAGAGTTGGTGCTCTCAACAATTTGCAGCTTGCAAAACAGAGGTGGTATCCTCATAATGAGTTGGTGCTCATAAGAATGATAATGTACAGAAAATAAATATTACTTATCATATCAAGAAGAAGAGTTTTTTCCCTTTATGGGTTTCCTCAAGAAATATCTGTCTCTGTATATTTCATGTGTGTGATTGATGTTGAATATTCTATTTCCTACCTTCCTACATTATTGTGATTTTCATTGAATGCTCTGTAAAGATTTTAAAATAAGTATAATTGTTTAAGCATAGTAACAACTGATTCACCCCCCCTCTCAATTGTCCAACATTACTTCTAGTAGCCATAGACATATTTTTACTTTCAACATTTCTTGCCACCCTAAATGCATTCTCCAATGATTTGGGTTCCCAAAGGAGAACCTCATGTTGAATTTTATCCTTTAAAGTTCCTATGAATACATCAATCAAGTGCTCATCTGGAATATCTGTTACCCTTATATTCAATCTTTGGAAGTTCTCAATGTTCTCTATAATTGAACCCTTTTGCTTGAGATTTATCAATTGGCTAAAGAAGGTATTTCTCCTTGTATCCTCATAGTGTGTTATCATTTCTTTCATGAAATTATCCAAGTGACGAATGATTTTCTAGAACAAAGCCATCTATACCATACAAATTGATTTTGTTCTAAATATAAAGAAGCAATTCATACCTTTTGTGTATGTGGCACATTATGTAGATCAAATAATTCCTCCATCTAAAGTATCCATGTGATTGGGTCCTTACCATGAAATTTCCTCATATCGATCTTAGGAACGTGGTTGGTATTCAACCCAAAGTTGGAGTTTCTCCATTCCTGATTCATATTCATTGTGTCCTCATCATGAATTTCATGGGATACATTTTCACTTTCAGGTGTCCTCTCTATTAGGAAATTTTTCAATCCTTCCATGATCTCCCTTTTTAAACCATCCATCTTAGTATCCATTATTGCCTCCAATTTAGCTTCAGTTGAATCCATCATCCCTTGTAGTTCATCTTTTGTCATTGTATTCTTTTGTAATTCATTTATGTCACTATGCATTTCTTCACCTTCATCAAGAGTCCAAGTAGGACTGTCTGGAGGCTTATTTGGTGTAGAATCTCCCTTTTTGGGTGGCATGTTGGCCAAGTATCAATTTTGAACCTTGATTTTGAGGTGGTTCTGCTAGACAATCTTTCTTTTGCTATATCTCCAAAGTTTCAGCCCTTTTGGGTATGAAAATTTCTTTTTTTGTAGTTCTCTGATATTTCTTCTCTGCAATGCCATGGGTCTAATCAAAATTGGATGTGCCAAGTGGAATTTTCGGTAACTTCCCCACAACTTGCTGATTTTTGGCGTTTCCAGGAGGTCTCACTTGTATAGCGTGCCCCACACAAAGTGATTGATATAAAATTCAAAAAATCATACCAAAGATACTACGGACTGTACACTATCCAATGAAACTAGTCTCACCCAATTTGGATACTCCAGGAAGAATTTATGATTGTCTTACCCAGAACACCTGCTTGAGACTAGTCAATAGGACTAGTCAGATACCCTATCTTCCACAAGGTGTATATAAAAATGTAAGATGACCCAGAAGCTGAATTTTGTACCACAGATACCTTACTAATTTCTATGAATAGCCTCCATATTTCAGGGTCTGAGACATTACAAAAAATGTTTTATAGTGAAAATTCTGTAATGAATCAATTGAGGATGATTCCAGAACCCTATTTTACACAGGATGTATCTCCGAAATTATAAGGCCTCAGGAGTTGAAATTGTAACCCAACGTACCTTGATCCATCTACTAAATACACTCCAAGACATTCCTTCTGAAACATTGTAGAAAATTAGTTATAGCAAAAATTTCAAGGTGTCTCAGATGTAGCAGCGAAACCCCAAGACCTTGAGCTCTGATACCATATGTTAAGAACCAAATATCAATATAGCATAGAAAAACCTCAGAATAAGTACTCAACGCCTTGAAAAATTGATAAATTTAGATAATAAGCCTCTTCAATGGGGAAACCTCCTTATACACCACATAAATGTTCAAGTACAAGATGATTCCAAATGAAAATGTCTACTTGATATATATAGGAGACTAGGAGGTACAATTACAACTAATGGACTCAAGCTGACATTAATAAAATAACATTACTAATGTAATATGACCCAATTAAGGGGTAATGAGCCGTTATTTTGGGATTAACAGGATAAATCCACTGGAAAATGGAAAAGGGGGTGGGACTTAAGTCTTAGGGAATATTTTAATAATATTTCTGAAAAAGTGTAAGTTATGGATAATTATTTTATCCTATGTTCCCAAGGGTAGGGAACGAGTCACCAAGTGGATTAAGCTACTTCTGAAGATCACAAGTGTCGAGTTTAAGGCATGCAATATCTATTGTTGGCCTTATTCTATTTTTTGGGGGGATTATCCATTATTCATTATTCGCTCTTGTGTGCAGAAGGGGGTCGATCCAGGGAGAGGGTGATTATTACCTTATTTTCACAGAAGATATTGTAAGGGGATTTTCTATATTGTAATCATTCTTTTTCCATTGATGAGGAAGGTTGTGAATCCCGTGAGCAGTATGTATGGGTGAGATATTTTCTATTGAAGAAGTCGATGGTCAGGCCCATGAGTAGTCTCTCTGGTTGAGATATTTGTTGTTGAAGAAGTGGGTTGTCAGGCCCGTGAGCATACTCTCCAAGTGAGAGTTTTGTTGGGAATTTCTCCCTGGTGAGCTAAGCATTAGTCATAGGGATCAGAGACTTCATGTTTGGCCTGTTGTTGGTAACCCTGGAAGGGAAGTGGGGCAGCTAAGAGACTATTGAGAAGAGAAGGGGAACACTTCCTTGGGTGTCAAAGGTGCATGGGGAACAAGAGACTATAAGATAGTTACAGTAGTGGGTAACTTTGACTGAACAATTATGTTGAGAATAAAACCTTATCTTGTCACTAGGAACCCTTTATTCCTTAGTGGAGTTAAGCCCCAGCTTGGGGGTGACCTATTGTTTAACCTTATGAGCAATAGAGTCTATGGCTGGGAGGAACGTCTGAGTTTTGTGCTCAGTTGGTGACTTTCATAAAAGATAAGTGCTCTTTATGTGCTTGTCTCATTTACTCTGCGCTTATTTATCTATGTTTTATATGGGTTAATTCTTGTATGTTGTCGCATATAAGTAAATGTTTTTATTTTTACTTAATGTTTTTATTTTTACTAAATTTGCTATTGACATAGTGGAATCATATAGTCAAGCAAAAAGGTATTTCTTCAAGGGACTTAGAGGAAATTTTCTACACTTTTTGAAGTTGAAGATTAAGATGCTATTGCATGAGAAGAATATCTTGAAGATACAATAATCAATTGGATTTTAAAGCTAATATTCAAGAGTTTAGACAACGATAGTGACATAGTGGTTGGACACACGTGCAGTGGGAGATCATTTAGAAATATCCCTCTTGCAAACTTGTTTAAGCAAAGTTATGGGCCATTAGCACAAGATGAAGGATTCTATAATGGAGAAGAAGCAGAGTGATCAAATGAAGAGTATTCAGAGTTCACAAGGGCAGAGGAAGTAGAGACTGAAGAACCTTACCGAGAAGAACTAGGAACTTCAAGTACCGCGCCTACTATCGAAGTAAGTATTGCTACTCCTCCTGTTTTTTTAGCAACACCAAGTAACTAGAGTAACCAGAGTAACCAGAGCACTCAGAGTACTATCACAAGCAGTTTAGTACAGACTCAGTCTAGAAACCAAGGAAAATCAATGGCATATGAAATGAGGTTACCTATTTTCAGAGGAGATGGATTTGAGGATCCTGACCAACACTGTTTCTTATGCGAAGCTGTATGGAGCATTAAGAAATTCATCAACAAAGCTGTTAAGAGAGATTAGTTTAGTACTACCTTGAGGGATTGTGCACTGAGCTGGTATATGAAGTTTGTTACAACATCTATACATCCTAGAGCACTGAATGACATTAAGACTGCATTGAGTGCAGATTTCAAGAAGCCTAAGTCGGAGTTGCAGTGCATTACAGAGTTGAAGGAAATCAATCACAAGGTGACTAAACCTGTTTGGGAATTTGATCGTAGGTTTAATGCCTTGATAGACCATTTAAGTTTTTTGATTCCAAACGAACAACATAAGGAATGGTTCATCGTTTCCCTCTTGCCACACATTAGAGTTCCTCTAATGCAATAGAAGGTCGCTTCGTAGGCTAAAGCATTAGAGATTTCCATGAAACTAGAAGCAACCCTTGTAGGAGAATCCAGTCTAGGTATGAGTCAGATTTTGAATCAATTAACCAATTTATCTTTATAGGTTGAAGACATGAAAAAAGACAGAGGAAAAGAGAAAACAAAAGACATCGTGTGTATCATATGTAAAGAAGAGGGCCATGACAAAGAGCATTGTCATTTATTTAGTGAATACTTGGCATATGGAGCTCCTAACCCTTTGAAGCAGGATACTTTACCATCGTGAGAGATTTTTAGAACTAGACATCGCTTTGGTGAATGTTATTATATGTAGAAATATTTTTACCATCTTTATCACAAAAGTTTCAATGTCTGTCAATATTCTTATTTTTAGATTTTACTCATTTATCACCATTAGGAGTTAAAGTTGTCTGAGTGGGTTTGGGACCCTTATGTTTCTTGTTGTTGTGGCGAGGATATTCCTTCTTGAGATTCTTGGGTTTATCTTTCTGCAGGGTGACTAATGCTTTATTGGAGGTACCTGCAGTGCTGATCACTCCAAGTTGTACAAGCTTATCTTGTTGTCTAATCAAAGTATCACAAAATGACTCAAGAGTGTGTTTTTGATAAGTTTTCCCTAGAGCCTCTCTCATGGCATAACTGATAGACACAAACACAAAATATGCACTACCTAGCTTAGAAAGAATAATATAGATGCAACGGTCTTCCTCTAACTTTATCTCACATTCTTGACATAAGATTATGAGTGTTTTAAACTTAGATAGATAATATTCAATGCAAAAAAATCATTTGGAATTAAAGTCAGTATTTGATTTTCTAACTGATGTGCTCGAATAATATTGTGTTTACCAAACACAGATTCAAGATTTTCCCAAGCTTCATCCGGGTCATCAATTTCTTGAAGGTGGAACCTTAAATCAAGAGAGATGGACATTCCAATCAGTCCACATGCTTCGTCATTCCTATTAGCCCATTTGAATTTCTTATCAACATCAGTGGGTTTTTTTTCCTTTCCCAAGACAATCCAATACAAGCCTTTACTTCTTAATAAATCCTCCATATGGGATTTCCATTGGAAGTAGTTGGTGTTGGTAAGGAAAATATCACTAGAAGAAGTCATATTAAATATGAAGATAATATGGATTTAAAAACTGAAACTAATGATTTGGATGGAAAGATCTCGAAAAATTAGGCGTTTTAAAAAAAACTGAAACTAAAAATGGACTTGGGATGTGAAAGTTATGCCCTTTAAAAAACAAAAGCATAAATGATAATCAAAGAACCACGTGGTGGTGATATCACTTTTACAAATAAGTTGCTTTATGAAGTGATCCACTTTTATAAAAGGAAGTGGTCATCACTTTTACAATGAATTTAGTTTATAAAAGAAAGTTTCATGCAAGATAAATAACTCTAAAATAAAATATTAAAGTTACTTATAGTGATTCATTTTTATAATTGAAGTGAAATATACTTTACAATAGAACATGAAATTTTTCAAAAAAAGTAACAAAAAGAGAGACTTGAATTCAAGATCTCTTACTTAACAAAATAAATTTTAACCAAGTGAGCTAACAAAACATATTGTATTGTTTAGCAGGAGGATTGGAGGTGTTGTTGTTGTTGTCGAAGATGACCTTGGAGAGCATGCTCATAAAAAACTATTTTCACACAAGAAAAACATTCTTCTTCTCGATGACAAGGGTTACATCTCAGTTAGCTTACCCGAAAAATGCACCTTTTCCTATTTGTTTCTGATTTTCCGAGATCACACAGGGCGCGGGGCAAAGAGCATAAATGGATCAACCAAAATAAAACCAAAATAATGCTCTACAAAAATTTAAAAAGGGTGTATTCAAGGTTTATACCTTTGAATCTTCCTTTAATGGTCGTATGTTGGGTAAACATAAACCTTTTCGAGTAAAAAAAAAAAACATTTGTCACTAAAACAAGCGCTCCAGACCCAATGGAACAATCCTCTCAGCCCATAAATGCACAGAAATGGAAGAAAACTGAGATGAAACAACTTGGCTTCACGATCTCGATCTACAACAAGAGCGAGTATTCAAACATGCTCTGATGCCATGTTCGACAACATAGGTATTCCAATAGAGGAAGAACACCTTTAGTAACCACTCACACAACCATATCAAAGACCAACACATCGATGTTTTGACGTGGTAAAATGCCTACGAGGAAACATCCACAGACCAGCCAACCCGACCACTTGGAGTAGTTTATTTTGTATTTTCTTCAACAATATACATGTTTTATTCATTCTGTGGGTATCGATTCTGCAATGCGGGTTGTTAGGATAAATCTATTCTGTACTATCAGGTATCGCGTTCTATTCATTCATTCTGAAGTTTTCTGATTGTTATCATAAAGTTATTATGTACTATTCTGTATCACGTTAATTCATTCATTATGCTGGTATCACATTGCAATCAAGGTAAGTCATTGGAAAGCACTTCAGGCACCTCGAGTCCATATTATTCCTTGTCATGATCAAGGAAGGAATACATCTGGGCCCATTTCCCACAAGTGCACATTTATGGTAGATGTATCCTATCTCCTTTGGTCTGCAGCCCAATCTAGGAGAAGTTCTGCCCTATGTTGAAATATCAACACTCCCTCTTAACTAGGGAGGTATCTTTCCATAATAGTACACATCTATTGTCCAGAGACACATAGTCTCTGCCAGCATTACACAACCACCATAGTAGCAAAAGTTATGTCACACAAGGCACTCCCATGTGGACTTCTAGAGGCTACACCCTCTAGAAACACTAGGGCCAACTCCCATAGTGTGTGACATAAAGGTTCAACTCCCTTGACATGTCCTCATGTGCTCTCCACATGAGACAATGGGCTATAAGCCCAAATGCACTTATCCCTTCTTGAATAAATTTCCCACTTATCCCTTCTCGAATAAGTGTCCTCACAGATAAACTCAACTCAATTCACAGAGGTGTACGATTTGGAGAATGTTTGTCACACATGGCACTCCCATGTGGACTTCTAGAGGCTACACCCTCTAAAAACACCAGGGTCAAATCCCATAGTGTGTGACGTCAAGGGTAAACTCCCTTGACATTTCCTCATGTGCTCTCCACAAGGGATGTTGGGCTATAAGCCCAAACACACTTATCCCTTCTCGGACAAGTGTCCCACCTAGCCCTTTTGAAATAAGTGTCATCACAGATCAACTCAACTGAGTCATAGACAAGTACGATCTAGAGATTGTCTCAAGAATTTGCAAACATCAACACTCCCTCTCAGTGAGGGAGGCATTCTCTACCACACCAAGTCTATCATGTAAGTACTTGAACTTCATCCCAGTTTGGTGAGAACATCAACAACTTGCTCATCTGTAGGAAGGTACAACACCAACAGTTCCTTCCTCTACACCATTTCTTGAATGTAATGGTACTTGATCTCAATGTGGTTCGATTTGTCATGAAACACAAGATTATATAAGATCTTCAAACAAATTTGGTTACCATAATGAATAATTGTGGAATCTAGCACGTGTTCAGATAAATCTGTAAGGATATTGAGAAGCCACACTACTTCACATACTAACATAGATAATGCAATGTACTATGCTTATGCTATGCTCAAATCCACATAAGTTTGTTTCCTGCTACACCAGGAAACCATGGAAGATCCCAAAGTGAAGCAACACTCGAAGGTGCTCTTTCTATCCACTGCACTCCATGCCCAATCAGAGTCAATATTTCTTGCCATATCATATAAATACTGGAAGTATATCTCAGACCATGTCCAACTGTGCCTCGGAGGTATCTCAACACATGCTTTACAACAATCTAGTGTGTCTATCTCGGCTGACTCATAAACTGGATAAGTGCACTCACTGCATAACAAATATTTGGTCTGGTGTTAACCAGATACATCAATGATCCAATCAACTGTCTGTACAGATTTAGATCAATTTCACTAGAATCGGAAAAAGACACAGTTGGTTTCTTTAGATTCATCACCATTAGTGTAACCACAAGATTCAAGTTCAACATCCCAAACTTCTTCAATATCTTAACTATGTACTTCCCCTAACTCAGGAATATCTCATCAATTCTCTGCCACACCTCTAGTCCCAAGAAGTAGTGCATCATACCAAGGTCCTGCATCTCAAACTTAGAGGCCAACGCATACTTGCATTCAACAATAAGGCTCTTTGTACTGATGAAGAATAAATCATCAACGTAGAGGACCAAAATCAAGGAATCACCATGAACAGTCTTGTAGTACATGTTGAGATCGACAAAACTTTTGCTGAAGCCCAAAAATCATCAGGTGTCCATAAATATTTGCATACCAGGCTCGAGGTGGTTGCTTGAGTCCATACACATGCGACTCCTTCTCATGTATCACAAAACCATGGGGCTTCTCGATGTATACCTCTTCCTCAATCTCTCCATTGAGAAAGATTATCTTTACATCAAGTATGACATCGAGTATATGTCATACGGCTGCCAACACACATCCATCATCTACTCAATGTCATACGACTAACCATGTTGATTTTCTAGTGTTAAATTAAACAAGAACAATTCTCCACAAGTGGTAACTACTTCCAATGATATACGATATTACTTTAGTAAACACTAGAACATCAATAAGTAACTCGGAAAATTTCAACTTCTTAGTCTCTTCCTTAGATCACTTATCCCACGTGTGAGAGAGAAAAAATACATGTGTCTATTGTTGTGTCTTTCAAGTGTCTTTTTATAGTAATATTATATTGATCCAAAAAAGACACGTCTTTAAATTCCTAAAAATAAAAGAAATGAAAATAATCTATGAAGCTATAATACTAACGATATAAATTTAATAATTTATGAACGTCAAAAATAGAAGTATGGATATTTGTGTAAGATTTTGAAGAATGTATATACAATTTGCAAGTTTTGTTGGATATCTTGCAAAATCAATGTTTTTTGAAAGTGTTTATGAAGTAGATAAAGAAAGCACATACATTTTATATTTTCTGTTTAATATTTACAATCCAAATAACTAAACAATACTAATAAAACACAATTTGAAATAAGAATAGGGTAACAATCAAATGCAATTTAAGCTATTCTTATTTCATTAATAAATAAATTGACTAAAGAACGAGAATACGAGTAAACTAACCTGTGATTAATCAACTAATGAGTTTATGTCTCTGCACAATTCAAACTCCCAGTTGTCCTGCCTATGAGGAAAACCTATAATAAGTTGGTGCTAACGCTCCCAGAACAAACTCAAAGGTGTTTTGGAGCAGGAATATAAGAGAAGACTAATAAACATACAGATCTGGTGATCTTATAATGATGAATACTTATAATAAAAGAAATTTAATACAAAGCATTCATGTAATACATCATTTAACATCAACCATAAATCAATGATATTTAAATGAAATATTGATCACAGATGTAATATATGAACAACAAATTACAGACATAATTAAAGTGTTGAATAATATGAAATATCATATGATAATCAGACTAAAGTTGTATAAATGTAATAACATTCCATAAGATAAAGTAAAAACATAATGGGTAAGCGCCACGCTAGTCTAAAGCCAAGGAGTGAACAACTTCTCCATATCAGTCTTGAGAGTCATATGTCCATAATGTCTCCAAAAAAAAGATTCTTTCACTACTAAAAGTGACCAGTATTTAAACTAGTTCAGGATTCAAATGCTCTTATCATACAAGATAGAGTTGAACCCACAAAAATTAGATAATATTACAAAAATAGAGAAACTAGAAACCACTCATGCATGTGTTGGTTTGTCAAAAATAAACCAAAATTTTATAAACATGAAAGGAAGGAAACTACAGAATAACTGAGCATATGTCCCAAGGTGTTTTCTCCATGCAATCAACATCATAACCATCAATTTCCTGTAGATAGAAAAACCGATTTGATATTCAGATAATAATTATAATTATTATTCAAAAGAGACTGGCTACAGAATCATAGATTCTGTAGCTAGTCTTATTATAGCAAATGAAATCAAAATTAAATCTACCTATTTCGATTTTTCATAACAGAATGGAATAAAATCAAAACAAAATCATTTTACCATTAGAAATTAGCTAAAGAAGGCTCTGACAGTTCGAAATTTATAATGGCTTTGAAACTGCTTGTGTTTTTAATGATTATATTCCTAGCCTTCTTGAATATTTTATTTTGCTTCTCTGTGTGTGCCTTCAAATCAATGTTCTCTCGTTCCAATAGAGAATTTTGAGCATCCAAGCATTTAAGTTGAGCCTATAAGAGAGAAATATTTCTATAATAATGCTCTATCTAGTCTAAGCAACCGTCGCAGTGCACAAGGGCAAGGGTAGACTGACGTGGAATACATCCAACAATTGGTACTTAATTTTTCCCTGTGGTCTGTTCTAGGTCATGACTAATACCTGGAAAACCTTCTCTACCTCTGAGATATGGGGGTAACTTAGACATGAAGTCATATTGTTCAACCTAGATAACAACCTCATTCTCGGGAAACTGGTTTTCTAGGTCTTCACGAGCCAATAAATCGTGTATCTCTTTATCTGAAACCTGATCATCGATCTCGATCGTGGCGATCGAGCTCAAATGATCGTTCTTTCGATTTCTTAGGTTCCTAGAAATAAATCAACCAACATTCTTATTTCTGAAATTTAAATCCGAGCTCTGATGTTTCTTTCCCTTTCGAAATTTCTTCACAACAGGTTTATCATTATTATTCAGATTAGATTCGTTCATAAGAATATGGGGATATTTCCCTTTCAACTTGTTGATTACCTGTTCTAGAGATTTCCTGGGTGAAAATATAGATGGCAATTTCTTATCCATGGGGGTTTCATCAACAATAGAAGCTGGTTCATTAAAATCAAAATCATCAAGTGAATTGAAGACCTGGATTTCGGTCACTGGTCTGTCCACATTAGGGTTTAAAATTAAATGAGGGTTGACTGTATCGTCGACCTGGGTGAAGCCATTTCATATTAGGAAACCCTCCCAACTATCATCGATTCGCGACATATGATAAACCAACAAGATCTTAATGATACCATGATGAAACAGACTTGAGAGGGAATTCGTGTTCTGTCATTTATAGCGCTTAGACATTTTGTAAAGACTCATCAATAGGTAAGAAGGCATATCCAACTCAAACCCTATAAAAATCATAAGCAACTGGATGTGGTACAGAAAAACCAGCCCCTACCGGCCTTCACATGTAATGAATTGTTTTAAAATTAAAATGAGGCTATGCCATCTAGGTTTCAGTACAGGAATGGGGATACCTTTTGGACAACAAGTGGATTTACAAGACACCATGAATAAAATCCACAGAATGTCTTCCATCTTTGCATTCTTAAACCATTTTTTGCCTTTCGATGGGAGTCTTGTCGCCCTGCTTATGAAATCCTCTGTGATTTCCAACTGAAGATCTCCCACCTTAGCCCTAAAATTATTGAAACTTTGTGCAAAGTCTTGCGCAATCGGGAGGTTGTAGCCTTCGAACTTCTTGAGGAACACATCCCACCCATGAGCCTTCAGGTCTTCTATAGTGTCACCATGGGACATAAGAGCTTGGAAACTGTTCAGCTCAATACGAACTACAGGTGCCATTGTCACTGTGAAAAGGATACAACAGATATTACCAGGGATATGTTTGGGTTTCCAACATATGAGCATAGAGAGGTCTATGCGAATTGTAAAGGCACGAAAACTGCAAAGTTTGGAGACTATCATTACTTGGAAAGAGGAGTTAGGGAAAATGAAAAGCAAGGGGCTTGTGAAACTACGAGCCATTACACACGATGAGTGCCAAACCCTCCATAGTACAAAACCCCAATTCGTGTAATGAATGATCTCATTAATGCTCAGACCATCAAAGTGAATTGAAAATGTAGGTACAACATGCTTGTACCAATTGATATGAATGTTTATATGACAATTGAACTCATGAGAACTATATCAACTGATAACCAAGGCTTTTGTGCATTCAAACATTTCACAAATTAAATCAACAATGAACTATAGAAGCAATGAAGTCATGATACCCATAATATAAGAAGATTTCGATAGTGTATTAATCAATAAATTCATAAGAATTGAGTTTTAAACATATATGGGTACCTTTCAAACGATATTTCTAAGGTAAAAGATATGAAACCGAGTCCAAGTTTTATATTTAAATTAATGCTTATAGTCATGAATCTAAAAAAAAACAAAATAAACGGAAATGCACACGAAAACTCAATAAGGTAAGCTTAACCCATTGATTGCTTCGAAACTCAGAAATATAAACATTTACAAATGGGAGGTGATGGAAGCTACAAAAGGATATGATCTTTTTGTGGGGACTTTGATTGTGATAATAATAAAAAATATTGGTGGTTGCCAACACATTCCCAACATTTTACTCTACTATCATTTTCGTGGGCCCTCCCGTGAATAAGTGACGTTCTGATACCATGGCCCTCTTGTCAAGGAGTCACGTTGTGATACCATGTTGCTTTTATTCATATGGGATATAATCGATATATTATTACAATGAAGAGTGTTCCATATATAGGGAACATATGGTGACCATCGGTTCATCCTTGAATAATCAATAACTATTTATTAGTAACATTTACTTATTATATATGATATTTAATAATCAATAATTATATTATTAATTATTATTCTAAGAGAATGTCTTCCTGATGTTGTCCTAACATCAACAAGATGTAGTTGAAATGACTTATCTTGGGCAAACATAAACCTTTCCTAGTGAAACGAAAAATGTTCCTAACTAAAATGAGCGCTCTGAATGCGATGGAACAATCCTCTCAACCCAGAAATGTATGGAAATGACAAAAAACATAGATGAAGCAACTCGGCTTCACGATCTTGATCTACAATAGGAGCGGGTATTCAAACATGCTCTCATGTCATGTTTGACAACACATGTATTCCAACAGATGATGAAAACCTTCAATAACCACTCACAGAACCAGATCAAATATCAATACATTGGTGTTTTGACATGGTAAAGCCCCTACGGGGAAACATCCACGGCCCCAACCAACTCAGCCACTTGGAGCAAGAGAGTTTTCACAATCTATCATCTGAAAATGACCCTCCAAGCTCTTTAAATAGAGATCATAGACCAATCGGGTGTTAAGCCACATATCAATGTAGCAATTAAGATCCAAGAGAATATGAAGTGTCAGATCACACTATGTCGAGAACATATAGTGATCCACTAATTTTCTAACTACTAATGCATACTAAAGAAACACACTTTTACCTTACTACACATTAAACCAAGTAAATATTAAATAACTCCATACCTACCACATAACACAATTACAACCACAATACTCTTCCAATTGAAGCATGAGTCAAATGCAATCTGCCATATTTTGAGCTACATTCCTTTGATTTATATAAATTAAATGATAAATATTAATAAGAAATGCCATCAAACACATAAATCTAAGATAAATGTTATGTCAACTTTATTTTGTATTTGCTTCAGCAATATACATGTTTCATTCATTCTGCAGGTATCGCCTCCGCAATGGGTTGTTAGGATAAAGTTATTTTGTACTATCAGGTATCGCGTTCTATTAATTCATTCTGCAGTTGTCTGGTCGTTATGATAAATTTATTCTGTACTATCCAGTATCGCTTTCATTCATTCATTCTGTCAGTATCGCATTGAAATCAAGCTAAGTCATCGGATCTGTCAAATTTTGTAACAAAGGTTATTCTATATTATACCTTGCAATCAAGGTATGTCATCCGATTCTTCAATTTCCGTTGCCTTAATTTCGGATCCATCAAGTTTTGTTGTAAATGTTGTTCTATAACTTACCTGGTAAGTCATTGAATTCCTCCATTTTCCTTTTGATAGGATTCCTCCATTTTTCTTTATGCCTTATCTTCTTACTAATAAAGTTATTCTATGGTACTAGAAAAATTGATCCAGGACCCTCGAACTAAGGTAAGTATGGATCGTCGAGCTTATTTAAGCTCTTGTATGACCACCGCGTTCAGACTGTGTCTGGAAGTGAATATTAGGGTGAAGATCAAGAGTGAGTGAGAGAGTCAGAGGAAGGGAAAGGAACATGGAAGATGCTATTGTTGGCCTGCTTGTAGATAAATTGACCTCTGCCTTCACTGAAAAGCTTGTGGAAGAAGTATCACTGATTGTCACATTTAAAAATGAGTTCCAATCGATCTGTGACGAGGTTGTTTATATTAAATCCCTGTTGATCAATGCCGGAGACAAGACGAAGTCCCATTCAATGGCCACTTGGCTCCAAAAACTTAGGGATTTCCTTAACGAGGCTATGGACCTCATAGAGGATTGCGACAAGGAGGCTGACATCGTCTGCGTTCCAATTTTCCGGCGTCAGATGGGCAGTCAGATTAAGGAATTGAAGAAGAAAAACAACGAGATCAATTACACTGGCACTAAATATCTCACATATCTCACATCTTTCGTTGATGTGAATGCATCTTCAAAAGAGAAGAGGAGGAGACAATCTTGTTTTGGTCTTTCTAAAAAAGCTCATATTGTTCGCAGAGAGGAAATTGATGTTATTACTAAGAAGATACTTGACAAGAATGTGTTAAATATAATGTAACCTCAACAGTCCGACTGTACACTGCCGGCTATACTGGACAGTTGTACTTTCTATTCTTGATTTGATTGAGCCTATTTAGCTCAGCTATTTCCCATTGCATTGTAATCTCTTCAGTTCTTCATACATTCTAATATACTATTTTCTGTTCTATTCTTTTCTCTCTGCATTTCTTGCTTCACAATTTATCATGGTATCAGAGCTATAGCAGTAAGCCTCTTCCCACAGGCTGGAGAGAAACATGATCCTCACAGCGCAGAGCTTCACGGATCTCGAGAAGCATTTGACACAGACTTTTCACAAGGCTTGGAGAGTTGTTCGTCATACTCTTGAAAGATTCTCGCAGGAAACTTCCATGAGGAAGAAGACCGTCATAAGCTCAAAAGATCAGCGTAAGAAGCTCATGCATCGAAGCAGAGCGTACAACGCTCGAAAGAACGAGGAAGAAGAGATTGCAGAAAGAAGAAACTTTAAAGATTCTTGTAATTTTCAAGAATCATCAAAGAATTCATGAAGAAGAGCTTCAGAAGGCAGAAACGTTGAAGATTTCACGGAATTTGTTCAAATTTGTGAAAGATTGTTGCAGAAGGCACAATTGTTTAAAGATTTTTGGAAATATCTCACATCTGTCCAAGATTGTAGTAGACAACGTCAAGCTTTAAAGAATCTGTGTACTTCTTTCAAATCTTTGAAAGATTCACAAATATTTCTTCCACAGGAGCAAAGAATGTGTCTCAGGTGCAAAGAACCACCATTGAAGCCGTAAGATTCGTCCTGCGAATGGATCCAGAGTGGGAAACTAGTTCAGAAGGGACGAAGAGAGCGCGGAAAAGGAGAAAGAATTTCAGTCGTTAGATTTTGCGCAGAGGCCCGACAGCCGTTGGATCAGCGAGAAAGTGCACGAGGTTTAGTCCTCTGCAGTGCCAAGGAGAAATTTTTGACTTGTGAAGTCGCGAAATCCCGACATCATCTAGAGTGTCCATCAAGAAACACGTTGTGAGATCTCGGCATTTCACTGACTCGCAAGGTGTAAAGGTCAGCAGACTGCCATGAGAATTCGCGAATCGCGAAATCACAAGTCATTCTGGACCGTTGGATCAAGAAAAATTGTGAGCCGTCGATCTTATCCCATCGCAAAATCGGGAATCGGGAGTTGGATGAGCGAAAGAGACTGCTCTCCAAAACTTCGACACATGAAATCCTGAGAGGATTGTGATTCGTCCATCTCAGAGGATAGGTGGCAGCAGATCCAAGTGCCGTCAAATCGGCATATCAGAGTTCGTAGTTTTGAAAGACCGTCACAACAAGAGTTCTAAACTCGCAAAATTGTGATTCACGAAATAGCGATAAGATCACAGTCGTCCATTTGTTCGGGCGTGTGGTGGACATCGAGGAAACCATCGGCATATTGGCTACCGGGGTTTCAAGTTGTCAGAGAAATTTGGAATCGCAAGTCGCGAACTCGCGAAACGACGAGGACCGTCCATCTTGAGGGGACACGTGGCATAAATCCGAGGGCTCCAGAAAAGTCCCGAAAGGGGAGAGTCCATCGGCACATCGGGATTCGGTAAATCACAAATCTTGAGGATAAGAAACACGAGCATTTCGGAACTGCGAAGTCCAAAATCCCGACAGGAGGAAAGCTCTGTTGTGGGGTCCAACTGATGTCATCTCGTCAAAACGAGGGATCGAGAATCTCCACGGGGAAACCCCCGAAGCAGACTTGAGTCGTCCATCTGTTGGGACACATGGCGGAGATCAAAGGAATCGGGAAATTTCCCGAAAGGAAAGTGCCATCGGTAAATCGGAAATTGGGGAATCGAGGAGTCAGAAGAGCTCGTCATCAGGGTTCACGAAGTCCCGATTCACGATATCCCGATAAGATCTGGACCGTCAGATCACAGATAGATCTAGACCATTAAATTGTCCAAAGGCGAATTTCGCATTTCAGCAATTTGAAAGACAAAGAACCGGAAAATCCCGTAGCACTTTAACACAAGGCGCGTGGTCACATTGCACCATGACAAAGGAAAATTAAAGGCCAATAAGCTCTCATCGGCAATTGGCATTTCGGCGATCGGAGATAAATACGAAATTTCCCTCTATTTTTTCTGCAAATTTTTTTTATGGCGTCGTCTAGCAATTTAGGACCAACTCAAGGTCCAATTCTTCTAGGAAAGAATTACGAGTTTTGGTCTCTTCAGATGAGATCCTTCTTGCAAGAAAAAGAGTGTTGGGATCCAGTGGATCTTGGATATGTGGAACTATATCCAGTCGCCCTTTCTGCCATGACAAATCTACAGAGAATTGCTCAGGCAACACTGAGGAACAAAGAAAATAAAGTGAAATTCTGGATTCAAAATTCTGTGGATGATTTGATTTTCTCAAAAATCACAGGCGCTGGTACTTCCAAACAAGACTGAGATATTCTTAAATCTTCCTATCAAGGAAATGACAGGGTCAAAATAGTTAAACTGCAAACCTTGAGAATGCAATTCGAGACTCTAAGGATGACATAGTCCGAAAATGTGGATCAATTCATGACCAGAGTCATGGGAATCGTGAACCAGATCAGACTGATTGGTGAAACCATCACTGATCAACGCATTGTTGAGAAAATTCTCAGAAGTTTACCAAAGAAATTCGAAATGGTTGTAACAACAATCCTTGAATCCAAGGATCTGTCAAGGTTTTCAACAGATGAATTAATTGGTTCTCTGGTGACACATGAGACTAGACTGCATCTCACAGATGAGTCAATCTCTAATGCTTTCAAAACTCAATTCTCCTTCAGCAGAGGGAGAGGCAGAGGAAGAAGCAGAGATCACCAAGGAAGAGGGAGCAATCAAAGTAACCCTCACTCTAGTGGAGGTAACAGACAACAATATCCCAATCAAAATTTCCAAGGTCAAAGAAATCAACAACAAAATCAATATCAGAATTTCCATCCTCAAAGAGGCAAAGGGAGAAGGTCAAATGACAAATCAAGCATACAATGCTATTACTGCAAAAAGTATGGGCACTATGAATCTGAATGCGGGAAGAATCAAACAGATCAACTCTCAGGCAGAGCACATGTGTCACATCACACGGGAGAAAACTCAGGAGGTATGTTTCTTTCGTGTCACAACACTGAACAATAACCTAAAGATCTCTGGTTGTTGGACAGTGGATGCAACAATCACATGACAAGTAACAAAGAATTACTTTCATGCATTGATTCTTCAATATCATCTGATATTACACTTGGAAATGATCACTTAGTCAAAGTTCAAGGAAAAGGAATTGTTCCTATTCTTACTAAACAAAATGTAAAGAAAGACATAAACAATGTCTATCATGTTCCAGATCTGAAACATAATTTGCTAAGTGTAGGACAGCTCATTGAACATGGCTATAAGGTACTTTTTGAGGGAGCATCTTGC
>ML797712.1:172662-192218 GCA_009831015.1 Picea engelmannii | reverse complement strand
AGCCTTGTTTCCAGATTCATGGAATCACCCAAAGATTCTCATTGGAAAATGGCGAAACGAATTTTGAGATATGTTGCAGGAACTCTCAATTTCGGCTTATGGTACACTAAATCTGATAGTAATCAACTTTCTGGTTACACAGATAGTGATTTTGCAGGCAGCCTAGATGACAGGAAAAGCACATCTGGACATGTTTTTCCACTGGGCACGAACCTAATCTCATGGGCATCAAAGAAGCAGCCAATTGTTTCAATATCTTCTGCAGAGGCAGAGTATGTCGCTGCTACCTCAGGGTCTTGTCAAGCTGTGTGGCTAAGAAGAATATTGAAAGATATGTCACATACAGAAAATGATACAACTCCTATATTCTGTGATAATACTTCAGCAATTGCTTTATCCAAAAATCATGTGTTTCACAAGAAAAACAAACACATTAACACTCGTTTTCATTTCATACGCGAGCTAGTCAATAATGGTGATATTGCACTACAATTCTGTGGTTCTCGAGATCAGCTTGCTGATATCTTTACAAAGCCACTAGGAAAATCGGTTTTTGATTTTCAGAGACAACACTTAGGCATAATCAGTGCTGATGTTTGTAACTATTGAGTTTAAGAGGGAGTGTTAAATATAATGTAACCTCAACAGTCTGACTGTACACTGCCAGCTGTACTGGACAGCTGTACTTTCTATTCTTGATTTGCTTGAGCCTATTTAGCTCAGCTATTTCCCATTGCATTGTAATCTCTTCAGTTCTTCATACATTTCTAATATATTGTTTTCTGTTCTATTCTTTTCTCTCTGCATTTCTTGCTTCACAATTTATCAGAATGGCCCTCGAGTCATTGTTGTTGTAGGTACGGGAGGGCAGGGCAAAACTCGTACTGTGCAACATGTTTTCAACAACATAGAGGTCAAGGAACATTTCAAGCATCGGATTTGGCTGTCGGTATCCCAGAAAGTCGACATTGAAGATGTGCTCCATGACATTGCTCACCAGATACAACTTCCAGGCAATGAGGTTACTGTACAACTTCCAGGGGATGATCATGCAAAGCTTACCATACAGCTTCCAAAGGATTATCAGAACATGCAGAGTGTGGTGAGCATGGAGGGGCTAAGAGACCGCATTCGCAGACATTTACAAGGAGAAATAAAGCAATATTTATTTGTTCTGGATGACGTGTGGCACGCAGATGTTTTGCAACGGCTTGGCTTGGCACTGGAAAACGAAAATGATCAGACTAACGTTAAGATTCTAGTGACCACTTGTGATAAAGCAGTTTCAAATGCTATTGCAAATCACACCTGCCAGATTCAATATTTATCTGGGATCTTCCCGACAAGAAACTTCCAAAGGATCTGGAGTGTTTACGTCCACAAATTCTAGAAAAATGTACGAAGCTACCCACAGCCTTGGAAGCAATAGCAACATCAATGGCAGAAGTGAGGAGGACTCATACTCACTGGAAAGAGGCCTTGAAGCGCTTAGATAAAGCAGCCAACATAAACGACCGCGTTATGCCCACTCTCAGGTCAAGTTACAACGCTTTGCCTTATAATCTCCAAGCTTGTTTCATTTACTTTGCTTCCTTTCCTTCGGATACTGCAATAAATTCAGAGTATTTAATCTACGCGTGGCTCGCTAGTTTTAGAGAACTTGTTTCTTGGGGAGCACAGGCACTAAATGTAGCATGGATATTCATCGAGCAACTAGTTGATCGTTGTGTAATACAAGCTTCACGGGTCAGTGGGGATGGGCGGGTAAAGCGTTGTCTAATGCAAGAGTTTTTTCATATATTAGCTCTTTCAGAATCTGAAAAGGAAGCTAAATGTTTTTTAAAGCACGGAGAAGCATTGGACGAATTTCCAAAATTCCCCTTTCAAGAGTGCAAGGGCACACGAAGAATTTCATTGATTAATAGCAGTATATCAAGAATAGATGGAGTCCTCGACTGTCCACGCCTCCGCATTTTATTGCTACGTGACAAGAAGTTGTTGGAAGAGATTTCTGAAAGTTTTTTTAACAAACTCAATAATCTGGTTGTGTTAGATTTAAGTCGAACTAAGATCAAGTCACTGCCGAGATCTATCGGGAATTTAAAAAGTGTGAAATTCCTGAATTTGTCCGAGACAAGTATAAAGAAGCTGCCCAAATCCTTGAGTGGTCTCAGAAGCCTTCAGTTTCTCGACGTTAACAGGTGTGAACATCTATGTAGGCTGCATTCGGGAATAGGTCAACATAAATCTTTGCTACATCTCAATGTCAAGGGCTGCAAGAAACTGGAGTCCTTGCCTTCTGGAATTTCGAAGCTCTGCTCTTTAAGAACGCTGAAGTTGAAGGGAGTTGCATTCAACATGAAACCAGCAGCTAATGCCTTTCGATGGGGGCATTTGCAACATTTCTCAGCAACATTTAAGGATAAATCAATATCACAAATTTCTTCCTGGAGTCAGATTTGGAGTCACATGACAGACCTGCGGGCCCTCTCCCTGCAATATGTTGATTCTTTACGGCCGCAGAGCCCACTGAAAGTGGAAAGTGAAATCGTTGGCGACCGCTGCCCTATTCCAGAGGGGCTATGTTCGATGAAAAGTCTTGAAATCCTTCGACTGAGCAAATTCAGGGTGCTGGTGACCCGGCCTGAATGGATATTTGTTCTTCATAACCTCATGGTGTTGGTATTACACGGCGATGACAGCTCTAGCGCTGATGATTATAAAGGCTTGGAAAGCATTATTAATCTGAGAAAGCTACGCTTGTCCAGCAACCAAAAATGCAAAGGGTTTCCAAAAGAATTTGGAGAACCTAACGCATTTCCCAAGCTGAAAGAGCTAATTATAGAAGATTTTAATTCTTTGGAAAAATTTCGCTTGTTGCAAGATAATGCAATGCCCATGTTGAAGAGTTTGAGAATCATACTCTGCAGCCAAATTCGAGATGTGCCCGAAGGAGTAGAAGGGCTGAAGAGCCTTGAAGAATTAGAGTTGAACTCCAGCAGAGTTAAGGTCAAGTTCAAACCAACGCCTGAAACAGATAAGGGTCCATTGGATTCTTCACAAACTAATAATAGTTGTTGCCAATGTGTTGGCGACTTTCCCTAGTAATATTGATTGTGGCCAATGTCTTGCTAAGTTCTCCCGTATACACTAATAGACTGTTATGTTTTTTTTCCAAGAGAAAATTAACTCAAATTTATATAGAGTATAAATTTGTTTACAAAGCCAGCAACAAGCTGTGACCAAATCAGTGCAACTCCCACATCCATGCACCGAGGCAAACAAAGCACCACTACCCAGCACAACACGCAGGCTGTGAGCAAGAGAACCAAATAAAAAACAAAGCAAAAAAACCCAGGAGAAAATCGACGCCGACAACAATAAGGCCCCTAGCGCCCAAAATATGTTAGAGTAGAGTAGAGGGCTGTATTAGTATATTTACATATTGTTAAGTTGGAGTAGATTTGAGGACTTCAGATTAAATATGGATTGTTTTACAAGCTAATTTTCTATAATTGTGATATTTTAATTCACACATATTCATGGATGTAGAGTTTGCTTTCAAACTTCCATATTTCTCTATTGAAAATTTTTTCATACTAAATTTGTTTTGTTGTTTTATCAATGACTATTTAGCATTTTGTTGTTTTGTGAACGACTATTTGGCATTTATATGAATCTGAAATTGAAAAATCTTGGAATAATATTTAATTGAGACACACTTACCTATGTAATATCGTTTTTTATAAGAGTGTGAGGGTTTTTTTAATTATATATATATATATATATATATATATATATATATATATATATATTATATTATATTATATGTATGAAACTTTCAAATCAAATAAATTGTATTTTGTTGTTTTGCCCATGGTTTTTAGTTAATTTTTACTTTACATTTATGTGAATGGAGAATAATGCTTTTAAATAAAGTAATATTTTATTCTAAACATATTCATTTATGTATTTATCAATGCTTTATTATTAAGGATGTCAATTTGTTTTTCAATTTTAAATTTCTGTATTGATGAAATGAAAAATTTGTGTATGATATTTTAAAACTAATTTTTAACTTATAATTAATATTTACTTCTAAAAAAATTGTTGCTAATTTTTAATTAGATTAAGACAAGTCATAATGTAACAATATGAGATGAAACTAACTATGGGTGTCATGATGGTTTTTCATTATAGCCTAAAAATGTATTAGGGTAAGTTAGTGGCCCAAAATGTTTCTAAATCTTTAGGTTTGGAGCTTTCAGAACCTCCACGAGGCTTGTCAAGTAGGTTTAGTGGCAGGAATGCGTGCACGTTCTTAGGAACACATGCATGTTCTTACGAACTGTACACATTCTTAAGAACATGTGTGCATTCCGTATTCCTATTGATAAACTTTTTAAAGAGGTGGCAAGCATGATTTGTGGTCAATGTGCACGCACTCACTTTTCTACTCTCATTGAACGAATAGAGGAGCTAAAGAGGAGCTAGGGAGGAAGGATCTTTCCACAGTGTCTAGGTATGTTTGATTTATCTTATCTTTAACCCAATTTAGTCATTTCCTTCCAAGAATCTAAATTAAAAAAAAAATGTAATTTTGTATTTTAATTTAAAACCAACCTAATTTAGATGCCATGGATTTTAAATTGCAGCATACATAATAAAATGGAACCCCGAGACAATGAAAATCGCTCAGAAGAAAACCAATAAGATCAAAACCCCAACCCACCACAACCACCCAATGTAAACACTCAAATTTATGAGGGGTTGGTTATATTAAGAACCCTTGAGGAACAATTAAGGGACACTAGAGAGAATAGCAAAGTCTCCTTGGCCACTTCTTTTGACATCATTGTGAAGTCCATTGCAAGTGCGCAAGAGAAATTGACCTCTATTTCTGATTATAGGGAAAGAATGTATGAGTACTAAAACACTAGTTTGGATAGAAACCAAGTCAAAGACTTGAGCATTTCAAAACCACAATTATTGTCTATTTTTAGGGATCCTAGAACTGGACAAAAAATACCATTGAACAAGTAACGCATCTCCATTGACTGGTGCATCCATATCTAGATTATTCAAAATTGGATGGATATGTGGTATATGGTTTTTGATAACCCTCACTGCAATAACATGGAGATGCCCTTATATTTTCTAAGAAAATTATGGGTTGAGTTTATTCTGGGTAAGCATGTCAACTACATTGACATTAGAGACTTCCAAGGGGTGGATCTAGAGTCCGCACATGACTGAGAGCATGTCAGGCATGACCCTGTGTTAGGTCCTCGTCCCCTCAGGCGAAGGCGTAACCCCCCTACCCAACATCCTCCTATTGGAGGGAGCTTGCAACAAGTAAATCTAGCCATTTCATCATTGAATCATGGCCTAGTGCAACATATTAGCTGTGTTGCACTATCTGGGTAGGAGGTGTCGACCAGTGACATTGATAGAGGGGTTGAAGGTTCAACATGCACGACATATTACAGTGAGGAGAGGGCACATGGACATATCAGTTGTCCATGTGAACCTCACAGATGATTGAGCTACAAGAAGACATGCTATGGGCCTATAGAGTCCAGTGGACAACATATCTTCATGGAGGAGGTTAGTATCGTAACCCTCTTTACGTTCTTCATCGTTATGTGTATCTATATTTATTTTGTATTATGCATATTTATATCGATATTTTATTTATTTTGTTTCACAATTGTTACATCCTAGCAGTAGACCCTCTATGCCGATGGATGCATTAGTTCCTAGCCCCACCACTGATGCGACAATAGAGGTAGCCTGTTCATTGGATGCACCCCACATGCAGGTATGTTGTTGGATTACTGAGATGGGGGGTGAATCAATAATAGAGAAATTCGATTCTTTTTAACCATAAAATGCAAGTGTTATATCAATTTAGCATTATCATCCAATAGTTGCAGAGTAAATAAATAATGAACAAATGAGCAATCATACACATACACAATACACCAGTGTTTTTACGTGGAAACTCAAAGAGGGAGAAAACCACGTAATGATTTTTCTTATATGTCTTTAAGAATTACATTCATTGGAAGCACCAACTTCCTTTGTTTTCCAACTGCAACTGGAAGGAGGCTCCAACCACCTAGTTTCTAAGGCTACAACCTGAGGGAAGCTCCAACTCCCCAATTCTCTGGCTACAACCAGAAGGAGGCTACAACTTGAGGGAATCTCCAACTCCTCAATTCTATGGCTATAACTAGAAGGAGGCTACAACCCCCTATGTTCTCCAGGGACAATCGAAAGGTGGCTACAACCACCTGTCCTTGCCCCGTCCAACCACCCTAACGTAGAAGTAGAATGATGGAACCACTGTCAAACTATCACTGTGAGATATACTGTTGTAAACCTGTATCAATCAACCTATAATCAAAATGTAACAACCTGTTCCAACATGTACCATACATCAACCTGTACCATAAACAAATGCATTAACCATGCACCAAACCTGTACAAATAACATGTCACAACAACCTATCCAAACAACCTGTACCATAAAAAAGTGCATCAACCATGCACCAACCTGTACCTCAACCTGTACCATCAACGAGCGCATCAACCATGCACCAAATATGTACCAATCATGCATTAAGTACACATACGCTATGACTCATCAAGATGTACCAACACTATACACCTCATGTATGTGCCAACTCATCAACTACTTGTCTCAACCATGTATCCAACATGTACCTCAACCATATACCAAATACATATACCAATGTAACCATCAAAATGTCTCTAGCAATACATCACACTATCCATAACGAAATACCATAAACCATTACATCAAACCATGTGCCACAACCTCATTGTTATACAACATCTATCTGTAACATACCTCAACCAAAAGCCCTCATCAATTTCATCATCCAAATCTGATTTGTAACTCTGTAATAGACCTGGTGTATATAATCACATACCTGCAAACCTTCCTTAACTTTAACAACAAGAGACTAGCATTTTCATCAAACTTTACTTTAGTCTCACATGACTAATTTTGGATTAGTCAACAACCCTAACTTGAAATAATCATAAATATGTACTTGTAATGAATAAAGATACGAAAAAATAATACAAAATGTTATTCAGTGTCTTTTATGTAGTTCCTCCAGGTTTCACTACTTGGAACCTCTCAGAAAAGGAGTTATAGCAAAAATGGCACACCTTGTTGAATTCTGGATTATTCTAGAGAGAAAAATTATAGAGCATGCCCCGCACATAATATTTGTTGTATGGATCTGAAAATGATACACACAATACTAAAGACTTTACTATAACTAATAAATTTGTTCTTACTGAATTTGGATATTTGATGAAGAATTTATGACGTTTTTACCCGAAACATTTGTTTTAGACTAGTTTCAGGACTAGCCACAAACCCTATTTTCCACGAACTGTAACTCCAAAAATACAACGACCCACACGCTGAAATTTTTGTCATATCTACTTGGATATGTTTCCTGAAAAACATCCCAATTTCACGGTCTGAATCATTCTAGAAATAAAGTTATTGAGAAAATGGTGAGATGACCTGTAAATAACATACCTTAGAAAGCATCATCAAAAGAATTTATCCTCCCTTGAAATTTGGCCTTCTTTACTTCATCTTCCCTCTGAAATTCAGCTTAGATATCCTTTATTTACATCATTCACTTGTATATATTCAATATTCTCAAGTGTGATTAAAATTATAGATCATTTCCTCTTATTTATACTTTCATGTAGCTTTCTCAAGGGGTTACCTTTTAACCATCTTAACCCACTTTCCTTATTTTAGGGTTAACCCACTTCTAACCACTTGTCCACTTAGTAATTTCTCCATTAAATTTATTATTTAAATAATTTCTTTTGTATCCACTTTGAATTATAGTACACTCATCACTTCACTTTATTATTTACCTTCTAAAATCTCTTAAACCATTTTCCTTATTTTAGGGCTAACCCACTTCTAACCACTTGTCCACTTAGCAATTTATCCATTAACTTTATTATTTAAATAATTTCTTTTGTATCCACTTTGACTTAAATTACACTCATCACTTCACTTTATTATTTAAATAATTTCTTCTTTGCAACCACTTTGACTACTTTGACCTTTGGGGGCTTCTAGATGACTCATGAGGGTTCTCCAACTTCACATGGCCATAAATCTCTAACCGTGAGGAGTTATGTGTCGTTCCACATACTACTGGAAATTACATGACATGTACTATCCATCTAGAATAGTCTTTCCTAAAAATATATCAAAACTCATACCATTATCCATCAAACAAACTTGATTCCATTACCCAAACCTTTGTGCTACCATAATTTGCTACCAGACTTTCTTCAAGGGTTGACATCAATGAAAACCAACCCAAATAATCAACAATATCCCCCTTTGGAATTGATGGAAACACTCTGATGCAATATTGAAGTCATATCACTCATGCTCCCCATGTGACCATCGCTCCCACTAGAACCATGCCTCTATGCTCTTTCTCCAAGCATTTACCTTTGCATATGATAAGTCTCTCCCACTTTGTCATCAATGGAAAAGGTATCTTTCCATCTGGGGCTGCTCTCTCTGACTGAAATCTTCCTGAAAATGATCTCCCAACCTGAAATGTCCTCTTTATGGTGCTTCCTCATGTAAATCTTAGACATATAATATAAGTATTCACAATCATTCATTTTGGAATCGAAATTACTCCGAGTCTCTGGCGAAAATACTCAAAGGCTTCCCTTGGAAGCGGTTTTGTAAAGATGTCTACCACTTGTTCTTTTGTGCCCACATATTCAACTCTGATGTTCTTCTCCGTAACCTTGTCCCATAGAAAGTGATACTTTATTGGAATGTACTTCGTCTTGGAGTGAATCATCGGGTTCTTTGAGATACTGATGGCGCTTGTATTATCACAATAGATTGGAATGGGCTAATCATACTCAACCTGTATATCTGTCAAATTTTGTTTCATCCATATAACCTGAGGACAACATCCTGATATTGCAATATACTCTTCTTTGGTTGTAGATAAAGATACTAATGATTGTTTCTTTCTTAGCCAAGATAATAAACACTCACCCAAGTAGAACTTTTCTCCACTGGTGCTTCGTCGGTCATCAATGCAAGCTACCCAATTTGCATCTGTGTAGGCAATAAGTGATAGATCCTTTCCTTTTGGATACCATAATCCAAACTCTTATGTTCCTTTAAGATATCTGAAAATCCTCTTCACTGATAATACATGTGATTCCTTTCTTTTCACTTGAAATCGTGCCACCTGTCCAACTACCTGCATTACATCTAGTATGGATGTTGTCACATATAGTAAGCTACCAATCATTGACCTTTATCGCCTCTGGTCTGTAGACTTTGAATCATCATCTTTTCTCAACTTGCAATTGGTTTTCATATGAGTGGTAACTGGTTTGCAATCTTCCATTCCAAACCTCTTTAACATTTCTCTGATATACTTAGTTTGAGAAATAAAAATTCCTTGGTTGCTTTGACGTATCTGAAGACCTAGAAAGAAGGATAGTTCTCCAAGTAATGACATTTCAAATTCATTCTTCATATCCTTTGCAAATTTATGGCTTAACCTGTCATCAGTACTTCCAAAAATAATATCATCAATATAAACTTCAATTAATAAAATACCATCTTGAGTTACCTTGATGTAGAGGTTGTTGTCAGTGCTTCCTTTTCTGAACCCTGCATGTTGTAGATATTTATACAGTCTAGAGTACCATGCTCTAGGAACCAGTTGTTCAATGTAGACTTTTTCTTCAAGTTCCCTATTCAAAAAAGTTGATTTCAAGTCCATATCTGTCCATATTGTCCAAGACTCTACTACACAACTGTCCATAATTTTGACTCATATGTCACTGTACAATCATGAAGTATCATATTGTACTTCTGCTAACAAAATACACTGAATATGTCTACTCAAATTCTTCAAGTTGCTCGAAGGATGGTTACCTGGTCTGTCTCAACTACTGCATAGAATCCCCCTGTCTAATATTCATATTACCTGGGAGTATCTATGTTGGATGGCTCAGAACAATTCCCTCTCTAATGTGTATTCATCATCATCTTCATTGGTAGATTCATCATCTTTCTAGGCTTTGACTTCTTTCTTTCTATCTATGGATTCATCTTTCACTACAATTCCTGAAAGTACAATCTCTTGAACCTGTTCCTTATTTACCTATCCTTATTTTCTTTCAGTTATTTTCCAAACTTTTTTGTATCTGACGTATTTCTTCGTAGAATTTTCTTCATCTCGTTTTATTGCCAATATTACGATCTCTGGGACCTGGTCTTTGTTCACCTGTTCTTTGTGTTTTCTTATCCATACTTTCTTATATTTAATATCATAAGTATTGATCATGCTTCTACAATCACTAGCTATGTATCCATAGTTATGAAATTTATAACATTCATTGTTACATGGGGCCACATAGGCACTTCTTGCTTGAACATTTATTTTATAATCCCCGCAATCTGCAACCTTATGTCCAAAATTAGTACAATAAAAACATTAACCGTAAAATAAATTTTCATACTAGGAGTGAATGATCTTCTTTGTGGTGTAGTCCTTCTGAATTTCTACCTTCATTGATCATGATCATGATTGAAGCTTCTTTGTGGCTTGAACATGGATGGTCTTCTTGAACATGTATCTTCAATAGTTTTCTTAGATTCTGGGTGACCACGATTCCTTCTTTTGAGTACTTCTGCATAACTCTTTTTCTTTTCTAGCAACCTAGATTGCTTCTCTTCTTGACCAAAACCTACCTCAAGATGGTTTAGATCGTTATTTATTTCCTTAAGAGGATCTGTCAATATCTTCTCTCTCATTCTTGATTCTTCCTTTTATGCTGCTATGTTGGCTTCCAAATACTTCTTTTGAGCTTTAAGATTTTATTTTATCTTTCTGGCTTCTTCTAACTGAGTTCTTAAGTTCTTGATGACCTATTGGGCTTCTTCAAAAATGTGAGAACTTTCCTTTTGCTTCATCAAGTCTTTCTTGAGTGACTTGTTTTCTTTTCTTTCTTTTCTTAGTTCATCTAAAGAACTAATCAATTCTTCTTCATAATTGTATTCTTTTTCAATTATTTTTTTTGTCTCATTTCCTTCATGGCATTCTATTTCAAGATGTCTGCATTTTTCACAAATAAACAAAACAACATACCTCTATTGATTATGTATTCTTTTGTAACATACCCATGATGGGGCATAAAAAAATTTCTCTTTTCTTAAAGGATAGATTCTCCATCCATGGTTTCTAATTTGGAAAGTCAGGGAACCAGCCCGACCTCCCAGTCAAGGATCTCTGATTCTGGAGCCAAACGAATCTCTGATACTTTGATGGTCTCATTCTTTAATAAAACACATACCCTTTTGACTTCCTAGTGCAGGTCTAATGGTACCCGCTACCTTCCCTTCGCACTTGCAGAATCTCTAAGTTTGGGCGATAGCCCCTTTTATGATAAGCCCCTCCTTGAGGTGACCTTGGGTGATAACCTCACGCAAACACACAGTTGCAGGTGCGACCAAAGGCAGTTTGAAACCAAACTACTTTTCGGCCCGCAATTCTCCTCGAGCCTCCACGTGTCCTTTCTTCAAAACCGTGGTTTGGATTGCAGCTCGCCTTCAAATTTTAAAGTTCGCGCATCTCCGATCCTTGTAATGCTATGGGACCATCGATCTCACGATCTTGATGGTGCCTTTGAACTAATGGATCAGATATATCCCTTTCAAAGCTACGGATTAGATCTAGCCTCTTTCAAATCAATGACTGTGATTTGTTTCGGAATTCCGGACTTCGAAATTCTCAAGTCTCAAAATTTCCTTTCTTCCGTACATCACTCTTCCAGATTACTTTCACCCGGAGTTCACGATCTTTCACGTACCCTCTAGATCTGACGGTCCAGATTCTGTTTGGTTCTTCAGCTCTTTGGGCTTCAGGAGTTTCAAGCTCCTATGCACTCCTTTCTCCCAGAGTGTTTTCACCCAAAATTCATGGATTTTCACCACGTTTCACTGTCCAACAGACTGTTGCGATCTTATTAGGCCTTCGAGACTTTGGGAATTTGTCACACTCCTCACTAGGAAACCTCTAAAGAATTTTTCCCCGAAGACTCTGATCTATCGACAAGTATCTCCTACCGGCCGACAGACATGATCTACTTCGGATCTTTACCCGGGGTCCACAGACTTACGCCACCTGTCCTCTAGATCCAACGACTGGCATTTACTTCGGATGATTTGATGGTTGACGTTTACTTCGGGTCTTTACCCAGAATCTACAAACTTACTCCATTGTCGCTCTTCCTCCTGAGATTCTTGATATCTTTCGACTTAGAAGATTTTCTAGGTGTTCAAAGGCCTCGACCTTTACTCCTCCTATGGGTCCGTCTCTTGGACTTCGTCTGCACGCCTGAGAGTGATATTTCTTTTGAGCTTGATTCCCTTGAATATTTCTCCTTCCCACACATTCCTTACATTTCAAGAATCTCGTCAAACTCATATCAAAGGTCAATGATGATCAACAGTTCACAGAAATTGCAGGGCTGCAACATGCGTGCTCTTTATCAAAGAGTTCGACCTCCACAATTTGGAAAGTTCTCGCTCGACTTGGTCTTAAATAGAGTCGTTGATCTTCCAGCCCGACGAGATCAACGTCATTGGTAAATTGTGGGTCGTGAACTAGTGCGTCCACTTCTTTCACCTTTGCGCTCCTCAATGATTCCCCACCCTCGATCTCCATTCATAGATTGATGGTTCATAGTAATTGTGGGGTCCCACCTCTGCAATCTGGGAAGTGCTCGCTCGATTCTAGTCTAATCCTAGTCGTTGATATTCCATCCCTAACGATATCAACGGCCTGGGTTGATTGCGGGACATGAACTAGCAGGTCCGCTAAATTCACCTTCGCACTCTGCAATGATTCCCAACAGTCGATTAAATCGAGTGGCTGGTGTTTGATTCGGTAACTCCAGTGAATATTTGAGTTGATTTGACGATCGGGATGGCCTCTCCTCCCATTAAATGGCTCGCATCCATCTCCGCTGTCAGATTCTTAAGTCATGGGTAGTTTTGGTGACTTGACTATCGTCTACCTCCTAGATCTTACGGTCGGGACGGTTCCCAGGAATCCTCAAATCTAAGGCTTAGAATTAAATTTGGGACTTCGGGACTTCAAGGATTTTACCTCCCTTAGGACAAACTTGCTTACTGTTATGTTGGAGTAGAGTAGAGGGTTGTATTAGGATATTCACATATTGTTATGTTGGAGGAGAGTAGAGGACTTCGGATTAAATATGGATTGTTTTACAAGTTATTTTTTTTTATGATTCTACATTTATGTGAATTGAAAAAATTAGTGTGGAGTGATCTTTTAATTCAGACATATTCATCAATGTAAAGTTTATTTTCAAACTTCCATGTTTCTCTATTGAATAAATTAGTTTGTTTTGATGTTTTTTCAATGACTATTTAGCATTTATATGAATCTAAAATTAAAAAATCTTAGTATAATATTTAATTGAGACTCACTATATTTAATTGAGACACATTTGCTAATATGTATTATCATTTTGTTTTCAAACTTCCATATTTCTTTATTGAATAAATTAGTTTGTTTTGACTATTTAGCATTTACATAAATTTAAAATTGAAAAATCTTGGTATAATATTTAATTGAGACACACTTGCCTATATGTATTATCATTTTTTTATAAGAATGTGAGGGTTTATTTATTTATTTTTTTAAATGCATGAAACTTTGGAATCAAATAAATTGTATTTTTCTTGTTTTGCCCATGGTTTTTAGTTAATAGTTAATATTTATTTTACAAGGGATAATGATGTAACAATATGAAATGCAAGTAACTATGGGTGTCATGATGATTTTTCATTATACTCTAAAATGGATGAGCAATGAAATATTGATAGATGATTATTTGTTTAAATTGTTTTAATGGTTATAAAATTTTACTGGTTATATTCTAGAGTCGTATGTGGCACAATGGTGTATGATACTTCCTTATATATAGTGTTTTTAGATATGACAATGGATTTGATTATAGTCATTTATTGTGTTTGTGTTGTGTTGTTATGAAGATATATGATGTGCATTAACATTCACACTTGTAATCTAAGTTCTTGGGTGTACCTTCACCCCTTTTATATACATTGGTGTTCTTTATAATTAGTGTCCATGTAATAGATTTGAATTATTCGTCCTTTTTCATTTTCTATATGAATGTTGGAATTGTGAGCTCCCATTTGGACCCACTCCCCTTTCATTGGTATCTTTTTGTTAGTTTTCAAGTTACTTTGAAGGTGTTTACACCAAGATTAGGGGTGCTTCATGAGATTTGGGGTACATGTTGTATGTTCCCATGATAGATTTGGATAGAGGAGACAACTTTCTTAGTGGTTTCTTGAACTCAAGTGGGTGCTTACTTGGCATTCTTCCATAAGGTGTTGGAGATCTCTTGCTTTCTTGGTGGACACCCTTCATTGTGACCAAATAGAGAGGTTCACTCACTTAGAAAACACCCTACATGGGAAGAGGAATATTGTGCATCTTGGAGAAGGGAAGCATGCCCTAGATGGCTTGGGGTAGCGAGGGTTCTTGCTTGGAGGTTTGGAATTAGCTTGGGGACATGTTGAGCCAAAACAAATCCCCATTAAATTTTGATCTAAAAATTAAAGGGTCCCTAAACATTTATTTTCCTTTTTTAGTTATTAGATTTCTTTTCATTAATTTAATTTTGGTTTGTAGATGATTTATTCGATTTTGTAAATAAATTTTCAATTGTTTCTTCGAGATTTAAAATATTAAAAAATTACAATAAACTTCAAAAATATCCTTAAAATCCAATTAAAAAAAATTGAAATCCTTCAAATACCAAGTAATATCGCTTATCGGGTCATGATTTCATGCCTTTCATTTTCCAGAAACCTGATACCCGATAATATTTTACGACAATATTTTGTCATCCCCATATCGTTTAAAAAGTTTTATATGGCTACATTAGACGCCCGAAATCTGATATGTGATGTAACAGATACCCGAGGTCTTGATATCGGATATCGAACGTATCTTTAAACCAAACTTACATATACCACTGATGTTTGGATATCCGAAGATCATTTAGAAGAGACTAAGGGTTAAACAGAAGATTAAGCATGGATTTAAGGAAATAAAAAACATTATTAAATTCTCAACCAGTCTGGTTTTCAACAAGTCCCGAGGTCGCAAGATTGATTTATTACAACGGCTAGTTAATAAACTCTGATGGAAATTAGAAAAAAAAACGTCGGGCTTCTGAGTTATGGTGACATGACAATGAGCGTATCTGACCAAATATTAACCTTCAATTATATGAAATTCCCATGTTTTCACTGTCATTTTTAGCATTACCAGCCGCTGTGAACGTTTTTTTTTGAAATATTTCCACAAGAACAACTTCATTTTCCCTTGCAATAAAAGTAAGTTCAAGTTTCCTTTTACATTTATCCTTATGAAGAATTCTTTTCATCACTATATTTGATTTTTCCTTTGTATAATTGTTACAGTTGTAATATAACACTGCCCAAAGGATCCAAAAAGCAGGCTAAGGCCACCGAGACATTAGCTGAAGAAAACCCCCAATGATTTCCCGTTCTCGAATACTTCACATGAAGTTGGTGTCAGCTGCAAACAATGGAACGAGATGTATGAGTTTTTGGAGATAGGAAACTTCTCAAATAAAAATCCAGAGGAATCTGACAAATTTGTGGATATTCGTCATTCGACCCTCCATAAGATAGTAGCCAGACCAGTCTTGACGCCATATTTAGAAATGGTACATTGGGTTATTTGTCATGTGGATTTAAACACCTGCACTATAGAAAATGAGGCAAAACAGGTAATGGGGTCTTTTTCCCTTGAAGATTTAGAAGCAATGTGTAAATTAGTCACACCTGAAATAAAATTGGATGAAAAATTTCTTGATGCATTTGTGAGAAAAGAGGTAACTGATATGCAAATATAGAGTCCTGAGTTAATTAAAGAATGGAATGGTTGGTTGATGATTCCAATTTCAAATCAGCTCTAAAGGATTGTATCCTATTAACATTGTGAATCATCTCCTATGACATTGGCTGCCATGTTATGTAGACTACATGGAGAACCTAATGCTCTTCCATTAAAATTAGAATGGGTTCCTTTGATTCACCAGGTTTTGGATAAAAGAAAATTTTTTAACTGAGCAATCATCTTATCCAACAATTTGAGGAGGCAAGTTGATAAAATACTGACAACTCCCCCTAGTTTTACTCAGTTTTTCATGTTTGGTTATTTGATATATGTTGTATGTGCTAAAAGTTAAAACAACTTTTCCATTGATGAAATGGAGCTGGTCTCCATCACATCAACCTATTCACATTTATTGCATCACATTAACCTATTCACATTTATTGCAACAAGCTTTTGGGTTTAAATGCTAAACAATGCTTCTATGAAGTTTGTAACAACTTTATAATTCCATTACATCAACTCCTATATAGTTACCCACCTCTTAGATTTTCAAATGATGCAGTGACTAGGATTTCATCTATTGGTCATTGGTTCATCAAAGAATCTTTTTCTTATATAAGGATTTATGTGTGTGAGGCTCCACCACATGTTGTCCCTAGGTATGTTCCATATCCACTTGGTGGATGGGAGGCCCGACATGTAGTCCATTGAGATGGATTCCCATGGCCTGTCAGCAGTAGGCAAAGAGGTGTACATGCCATTTTTCTTAGTGGTTGGTTTGGAAATCACGCAGGAAGTGCAGGCCCTGATATACTTGTTGACCTCTTGTCGAAGTTTCGTCCAGTAGAAATATTTCTGCAGCATTGACACTATATTTTTTACGTCGAAGTGTCCTTCCACCCGACTGTAGTGGGATTCCCAGATCATCTTCGCTCACTCACTTGATGGAACATAGATATGGCCGAGACGGAAGAGCAACCCATCCTGATAGTGGCAACTGTGTTTATGCCCAACATTTTATAGGTGGTGGAAAAGTACGGGTTTATCTCATAAAGTTTGGGCCATCTAGAGGTCTCATGGCCACAAGAGTCTAGCACCATGGTGAGTGTCGCGACTGATGGTCTGTTGACGAAATTAGCGATGTGGTTGGTGCTTCCTGTTTTATACTTGATGTTGAGGTGGAATTGTTGCAAGTACGTGGACCACTTTTGATGGCAGTCATTTTGCAATTTCCCCTGTGTCTGCATGAACTGCAATGGCTTATGATTAGTGTGGATGACTATCTCCTTCTCAAGAATGTAATGTCTCCACTAGCAGCAGTCTTTCACAATGTAGTACATTTCTTTATTGTAAGTAGGGTACTTATGGACAACATCTGATAGTGTCTCACTATGATAGGCCACAGGGTAGCCGTGTTGATTGAGAATGACGCCCACAACATAGTCTGAAGCATCTATCTCAATTTCAAATGGATTTTGCAGGTTTGATAGTGAAAGTACTGGGGCTGAGCACAAGCACTGCTTGAAATCATCAAATGCTTGTTGTTGGGACCGGCTCCACACAAATTTTTCCTTACCACCACCCTTGGTTACTTGGTTGAGATCCCATGCAATATGGGAGAATCCCAACATGAACCTGTGATAGAAATTGGCAAGGCCCAAGAAGCTTGGAAGCTCAATGAGTGTGGTTCGGGCTGGCCAATCACAGATGACTTGGATTTTGAATGGATCCACATGTACGTCGTGTGGATCAATGACATGTCCTAGGTAATGAACCCTATCCATGCCGAAAGATCATTTTTCCAGGTTGGCATAGAGTTGGTGCTATCGCAGGGTGTGAAGAACCCGTAGAATATGTTGCAAGTGCTCTTCCCAAGTTTTGTTGTAAATGTGGATGTCATCCAGATACACCACTACAAAATTATCGGTGAATGGTCACAAGATATCGTCCATCATCCTCATGAAAATGGCTGGAGCATTTTTCAAACCAAACGGCATGACCAACCATTCAAAAAGACCTTCCTTTGACTTGAAGGCGGTCTTCCATGCATCTGTCTATTCTATTGGGACCTGGTGGTAGACAGACTTCATATCAATCTTACTGAAGTATTTGGCCCCCATGAGATGATCAAGGAGGTCGTCAATTTGGGGAATCAAGTACCGGTTTCTAATTGTGATTTATTCAGGGCCAAGTAATCAATGCAGAGTCACTAGATTCCATCTTTCTTATGTACCATCACGACTAGGCTACTGCAAGGTGATGAGTTGGGACGGATGTTCCCCTTGTGGAGCAGTTCTTGGACCTACCACTTGATCTCCTCATTCTCTAACAGAGAGCAACGGTAGACTGGTCCATTGGTCGGTGGTGTATAGGGGGTCAGATCGATGGGGTGCTTGACCTGACAGTGCAGAGGTACACCAGTAGGTGAGGAGAAGATATCTAAGTATTCTTCCACGACCTTGTCCACTTGCTTTTGTTGTGTGGATAAGTCGACCGCAAAGACCCTGGATGTGGTTGCGATCTTTTGCTAATTCTAAGAGCGAATCACGAAGAAGACAAACTTCCTTGTTTGAGAGATGAATTCTCTGCATTTCTTGGTAGAGATCAAGGAAATAGCACTGGGTGAGACTGCCTCGGGTATCCTGTACAATTTCTTGTTCAAAGTAATAATAACACTGTGAGGCCTAGACTCATATACAACATGATGTTTCCATAGATATGGTTGGCCAAAAATAACATTACAAACTTTGAGAGGGGAAACATCAAACAATACCTCATCTTTGAAGGGATTGATGCAGTATGTCATCCGACATTGTTGGCTGACGCGTATATCGCTTCCTTGGTGGAGCCATCCGATGGTGTAGGGATGCGGGTGCAACATTGTCGGTAGGGCAAGTCACTTGACAACCTTTGTTGAGATGAGGTTCTTATGTCTACCGCTATCAAAGATGAAGTGCAGTGGGGTACCCTTCACCCACAGATGTGAATGAAAAAGGCACTCACCTACCTCTGGCTCATATGGTTTACTGGGCTGGAGCTTGGTGTTAACAACAATAGCATCGGGTTCTATGTCTATGATCTATCTCCCCCTTTCTGGTTCTGACTCAGAGTCAAAACCCACATCTGATTCATAGGATTTCACCTTAGACACTAACGACTGCTTCGAGCGGCAATCAACAGTGTTATGCCAGGGGCTCTTATGTAAGTCACACCACTTCCCGGTATCTTTGTTTGTCTTTCTAGTGTCCTTCTTTGATTGTAGCCTAGATTGGTTGTCCTGAGGTTGTCTGTCTTTGCTCTGTCCTTTGTTCTGCGAGTTGGGGCTGCCCTTTCCTGGCTTTTGTTGTGAGGGGTTCCCAGTAGGGATGATTTTAAGGATGGAAATTTATTTTAAAATGTAGAAACCTTAGCGAATCTTACTTATCCTTCATATGCCAACTATAAATGTTTGGCGATATTTTTGTAAAAATATTCAAATTTCTAAGGATTTTATATAGTTTT
>ML797712.1:142606-172612 GCA_009831015.1 Picea engelmannii | reverse complement strand
AAATTTTGGCGATTTTTAAGGTAAAATAATTTTATCCTATAGAATTTGGGCGAATCATTTTTAAAATAGCAAATCTCATTTTTGGAAAAACCATGGAAAATTAGCCCATGAGCAAAATTTAGCCCCTAAAATCATCCATGGTTCCCAGGCCCAAATTGTCGTGTCTTTTGTTTGAGCTTTTGCTCGATTTTGATGTCATATTAGTAGGGTGCGCCCAAGGATGATATGTACATAAAATCCATTTCAGCTTGGATGTATCTAAGTAGACCGCCGCGATACTTGAGCACTAGATGCTGCCCAGAATCTTTGATACTTGGCTTGGTGTGCAAGGTATGGAAGATATTTGTGAACTCGGGCATTGCTTAGTCTCTTTCCTACCGCAACGTGGTCCATTTTGTGTACAGGTCATCATAACTTCCAACAAGGTAGTATTGTTCCTTAATAACATCCCCGAGGGACTCATAGGTGACTGCGACTATAGATAATGAGGGTTCCTCTGTTTCCTTTTGCTCACAGAAATTTCCCCGCCAATATTTGACACGGGGGATGGCTTTGAGGAGTGCAAAAGTAATCTTTTCTCTATTCGATAAGTTATGGACATAGAAATACCCTTCGAGCATATTCAACCATTTTCTATCATATCTGCGTCTATTTGACCTCCAAATATAGGAATATTGAAGTTGATTTGTACCTTGAAGGAGGCAGTGCCTTTGTTTGAGGAAGATGTGTCGTTTGTTGGTAGTCGTCGAATGATTTGCGCAAAACTATCCATCATTTTGTTCCTCTGTTGTGTGAGGGCTTCCTCGAGCAACATTTTGAAGGGATCTCCTATCCCATCGTCTTTCTTTTCTTCTGCCATGAGAGGTTGTTTGGGCATGTGAGATATATTGTCCTCAAGAGAAACAAGCTCGAGACCCGATTCTTTGTACCCTGACATCGTTGGGGACATGCATTAAGAACGACAAGGAGCAGACCGCTCTGATACCACTGATCCAGAATATATTTGCAGAATGAAATGAATACAGACTATTATCAAAAGATGATTAACACAAAATAACAGATATACAGTAAAATTGGTTTCTATTCAATAAGGAAATAAGCTGAAACTGTAAAATGCAGTGGAAATAATCTTCATAGAATGGTGGTGGCTTATCTCTGAGATGAAATGTGATGGTTGCACTCATTCACAAGAAGATGATTACAATGAGGCTCTTAAGGCCTTTTTACAATAAACAAGAATGTTTTTTTTTTTTTTTTAAATAAAAAAGGTGGAACCTGCTATATTAGATAAACAAAACTTTTACAGAGTATACATCAAAGTAGGTCTGGTATCACCCAAAATGTTGCCGATTATCGAAAACCAGCATATATATAGGGCAAGTATCAAATAGTATTATAAAACATAAAAGCTGATTGGCATCTGTCCTGCCCGGAGGAAACCAGGACAGATGTCTATGGACTAAGTACACATAAAACAACAACATAGTAAAACTAAGAGCCAAGAGAACATGAAAAACCTAGGTGCCTGGTGACTTGTCATCCTCGCCATTCTGCCGCGTGGTCCTAGTCAGGATGACGAAAGCTTGCGCGCAGAGGGGGCATTTTCGCTTGGCTGGCAAGTTGGAAAAAGCATCAAGGAACATGTCCATGCGCTAGCCCATGAGGAGGGCCCGGTGCTCCAGGTCAAACAAGTGTCCACGAAGGTCGAACATTAGTGCTAGGTGCTCCTCCCGGATGAGTGAACCATGCATGCTGCCACCCACGTCCTCCGCTACTCTAGGTCCCTCATCGAACCTCTCTTGCTCCGCTTCTACCTCTTCCTTCTTCGTGCCTGCTCTGTCTGCCTATGTGTTATGGTAGTTGCAATTGTCATCACCAGGCCAGGGTATCTCCTCTACAATACAGCCGGGGGTGTCGTCAACCAGAGTCAGATTGGGTCTGCAATCCTCCCGATGGGTCTCCACGCGGGTCTCCTCAATCATCGGCATGTCCTCCGGGACTGGTTCTTCCTCCACGAAACAGGGGGGAAACTCCTTTTCAAAACTAGCTACCTGCATGGCTCCCGGTCCATTCTCCGTGACGTCTCGGCTGCAACCAACTCCAGGCTCAACTATGATGGCAAGCCGTGATAATTTCTTTGCCCTAGCTTCCTTCCTGAGGATGGAAGTCGCTAGAGTCAAGGCGCGTTCCAGTTTCTCCTTTCTACGCCTCTGTGCTTTCTGTGCCTCCCAGGCCACGCCACGATGAGGTCTTCCTCTCTTTCGAACCATGGTGATGGAGCAGAGCAAATGTAGGTGCGAAGCACGGGTAGGAGAGCTCTTTCTCGCTAAAGTCAGAAGGAAATACAGCGAGGTTTCCCAATGCCAGGGCACAATGAAGGCTGGACTGCACCAGTGCGTCCAAGCAATAAACAAAGCCGAGGCAGGTGCAGTCCCGTCTGCCCAGGCAAAATGAAAACCCAATAATCCAGAGCCGAAATCATCCTTTCACATTTAACCTTTGCCATCCCGGGACTGGAGAGGTCATAAATGATCGCTCGAGGGAAAGGTCCCTCCGTCCTACAACTGCAGCGATGGCCGTCACCCATCGTTAATACATACTCGTGGGTGGCGGCCATCGACATTTATGCCTGGGCCGAGTGCGCATCCACCTGTGCCCCTATCATTACGTGTCACCCCATCCGGGTCTCAATAAACAGGAATGTTAAAAACCCTAGACATCCAAAAAAACCTAACCCTAGGAGATGAAGCGCCAAAAGTCATGTGAGCCCCATTTGGGTAAGTTAGTACATCAACTTCCCGAGGTCATAACTTTTCCGTACAATCTCTATTTTGGGCGCACGATAGCTGTTTGGAAAGGTCTATTCGAGGACTACACATTTTGTTGCTAACTACCAAAGGACATTTTGATTGTGGTGAGCCCTAAAAAACGTTGTTTAGGGCCTTAAAATGGCCCCGCAAGTCAGGGACCCGAAAAGTAGGGAATAAAATGCTAAACTGGATAACTGTGAAAATGAGCCAGTTGGAATAGGTGGGAGGCCATTGACATCCATCTAGATCATTGCCCCCCGATATGAGTGATATAACTAAGGACTGAGGAATGTGCACTTTTTGTTAAGTTTCATAAACTTTAGTATTTTTATCAACAAAGATATGCACAAAGATTTCACTAGGTTGCATATTGCTACCTTATGCTACCTTTAAGACACATTTTTATGGAACCTTTAATGATAGCATTATATTTGCAATCAATGGCTAGAACATTGTTATGTTCACCATATTTCTAAATGAAACAAATGACATATCCTTAAAATTTTAAAAGATGTCATTAATAGGTAATCAAACGCTTAATATAAAAACATAAAATTAAAATTAGTGCAAGCTAATTAGCAATGAACTTAATAGTGATTAAAATAAGTAAATAAAAAATACACAAATCTTTTCAATTAATTAGCAATGAACTTAATAATGATTAAGATAAAAAAATATACAAACCTAAAACATAGTTTTTCACAAAATTATTATATTATAAAATCAAATTTTATAATATAAAAAAAACTATATTATATTAATAGTCCAAATCACCAAATTGATAATCGATAAAGGCGTGGCCATTTTTAGTCCTGATAAAAAAGCCATTATAAAGGGAAAACCTCGGAAAATGAAATTGGAACAAATAGGAGATACTTCTCTCAAACAAGTCATGGTATGGAATGCATCAAAACTTGATGACCTAGAATTTGTTGGTGAAGTTGCATACTCAATGGGAAATTTTTCTCATGCTAACAAGTGGTCTATTGATAATATCAAAAATTTTATCAGTCAACAACAAGACAAATTGAGTCTTTCGAGAATTATTTGCAAAAACAAAATTATCTAGCTAAGTCAAATTACCAAAATCGAATTAATGCTATTAACAACAACATCAAGATCAACTTCAGAATCTTGAAAGCCATTTCAAACCGAAGACCAAGAAGTTCCATGAAACATTTGCAAAAGAGATTATAGAAAATGACAGAGAAATAAATAACATTTCCTCACAAGTCAAATATTTGCAAGGTACACAATTGGCACGGGAAAGCATAAAGGAAGAGGCTTTGACATCAAATCAGTATCTCATATTATCTCAGGAATATTTATATGATAAATTGAGTCATGTTGAGAAGTTCAATAAAACCCTGAATGATTTCTTAAACATTATCAAATATAAGTTGTCTGAATTTAAACATGTTTAAGATACATTTGAGAAAGTGAAGAATTGGTAGGAAAAATACAAATCAGCTCCAGATAACATCTCACACATTTCTGAGTGAGACAAAATCATAATCCAAATCACTTTGGACACTTGGGTGAAGAAATGGAACCATTCACAGAGCCTGGTCACAAATGCAATCAAATATTGTTCTAACATTTGGGATAATGAAGTAGTGCTATCATCATTGCGTTTGATATGTCTAATGTACAATTTCTGGGATTTTTAGTCTTGGGATAATCTTCCTTCAGTGATATCCAACAACAAAGAAAATACATTGAGGGACTGATTCAAGGTTTAGATAGGTGGGATATGAAAGAAATCAACCAATTCCTTGTCAATCAAGAAACATGCACAAAGGTCATCAATAACTTTTGTTCCAAGTTACAAGGAGAAATAACATCGTCGTAGGAAAAGTTTTCTATTGTGAAATTCATTTGGATAAGTCAACTCGTGGACTCATCTCACAAAACAAAAATGAAAGCAACAAATCAAGCAAACGACCCTTCAAAGTTGAAACAAATTTCTTTATTTAGATTTTTCTCTGTTTTAGTTTTCCAAGAATTTTGATTTTCTGTTATATTGAACCTTATTTATAGAATTTTGGAGAAAGGAAAAAGGTGTTGGCATTATTGATTGTGTGTTGTCATTGATGGAAACATGAGTCAAACATGTACAATAGTCATAGGAAAAGGAAGATCACCTTGGGGCAGAAGCAATTCGTGATCAGTGTTGATCACGATAGGATCAATAAAGATCCTATGTTCCTAAAGCTCAAGAGATATAGCGGGGAGATTCTACAATGAATATCAATATGGTATGTTCATTATATGTCTTTGAGATTATGAATCTTAGAAGAGATAATGTAGTAGGTTGCGCAGAAGACATAGTGCGAGGTGTAGAGGAATCCTATATAAACCAAAATCTCAAAAGAGATGGCGTAGTTGAAGTAACATAGGATACAAATTTATGCGAGTGAACAAATCCCTTTGTAAAAGATCTGGTTACAAAAATTGTTAGATTAATTCGGGATATATCATGATCGTCAGATAGAATCAAGTAGAAGGACAGTATAAGAGGACCCCATAAGGCATGAAGTCTTGAAACCTCTGAAGTCGTGAACTCTCGTTGACTGTTAAATCACGTGGAGAAAATTTGGGTCAGTTCTCAACCATTGGATCAAATAGTCAACTCTAGCGTTGACCACTCCAGCGAAAAAGAGTCTGAAACAAGAAAGTTTACCCGAAGGCCGAAGCCCCAAAGTCGCGAACTCTCGTCGATCGTCAGATCAGTGGAAGAATAGGAAATCCCATCAACCATTGATCTGGAGTGAAAATATTGAAACTGTCAAATCGCGCTAAGGAAGTTGGTGGTCAACTCCGACATTAACCTACTACGGTGATAAGAAACTTAGATAAAATAAGAACTCCCGAACCATGGATTTATGGAATAAACAAAGGTCATCGGATCAAGACCGTTGAAGATCTATGGTGATAGATATATTTGACACTTCGATGATGATTGAAGGTTGATATAAAAGTGAAAAACTCCTAGAGCCATGAAGTACCGAAGCCACGAAGTGCAAATCCATGATCCAGGAGGGAGACATGTGGTAGAATAAAAAGATGACACATGGCCCAATCATATGGTGACAAGTATAAAGGTAGATGTGGCACATAAGGACTTTGAAAGTCATGAATCATGGTGACACGTGGCACACATACTGTGGTTCCACATCAACCTAGGTGATGTCAGCATACCACATCACTCTAGGACTACATCCTCTGGGGATGTCCAACGTCTCCTACCAACAAAAGTGCCAAGCTCCGAAGGCCAAAGTCGCAAACTAACGTTGTTCGTTGATCTAAGATCCTCTAGGATATCATGTGACTGTTAGATCAAGCACAATGAAATAATAGTGTAAGCATGAGATGTTAACCTATAGCAAGTGGTCACCGTCATTTTATGACTTATTCGGTAGGTAAACCTCCAGAGTAATTGAACTACTTCAGAGTTATAGTAACCCAGAGTCTCAGAGTGTTGAAGCTCTGAAATAAGATCTAACCGTTCATTGAGGAGGAGGATCCACGGTCGAGATCCAAAAGTGAAAAAGTAACATGAATGAAGATTAGCTTGGTGGAGGCAGCGTACAATGATCTGGACCATTGAATTTTATGGACACGCGTCAACTCGAGATTAAAGCGCACAATGGCCAAGTGTTAAATATCCACTATGATGAAAGAGCACGGATCGTGGATCTCAACTCCTAATCAAGTCATGACCGTCGATGTTTTTGAATCCTTTGGGTAAGCCAGGATCATCCTTTCAACGAAAGATTAAAATCGATCGTTCGTTATACTAGTGAATAGAGTATACGCACTTCAATGAAATTTACTCCAGACGAATACAAGGTTTGCAAAGTCCAATAATCCCGAATAATCCCAAATAATCGAAGAATATAAGGTTTGAAAATATCTAACTATCTCATATTGCTTTTAAAAAACATGATCCTTTGAACATTGTACATAATCATTGTCAAGCCTTAATAAATTTCAAAGGTTACAAAGATGATCACATTCCTTTTGATGAAGTATTCCAAAGATCTCAATCATACGAGGAAGTATGTAAAAGAATTGAAGAGATTCTAGAAGGTCCTAAGAGAGATGGATTTTTAGCCTTTCAAAGACATAGGAATTTGTCTTTGGGAAATATGTTCACAATTGGTCATCAATCTCTCCAAGTCCATGAAAAAAAACAATTACTAGAAAAGTAGTCACAACCTTCAGATAATGTGCAGCTTAAGCAACTAGAATAGGGGAATAAACTTTAGCTAGATCAAGAGTTGGATACTACACAGAAGAATGATCCACAAAAGAATCAACTAGAAGAAAACATGGGTGCCATTGCAATCACTGCTCTCTCTAAAACTCCTCTGGCATCATTTCTAGATAATCCTTCTGTTGAAATTGTTTATCTTGATTATTTAGAACTAGTTGTAGAGGAGACACCTCCTCTAGGTGAATATTTTTTCAGTCTTGATAAAAAAACCATTATAAATGGAAAACCTCGGAAAAGGAAAATGGAACAAATAGGAGGTACTCCCCTCAAAGAGGTCATGGTATGGAATGCATCAAAACTTGATGACCTAGAATTTGCTGGTGAAGTTGAATACTTAATGGGAAATTTTTCTCATGCTAACAAGTGGTCTATTGATAATATCAAAATTATTATGAGTCAACAAGAAGAAAAAATTGAGTCTTTCGAGAAATATTTGCAAAAAAAAGAAGTCTCTGGCTAAGTCAAATTACCAAAATCGAATTAATGCTATTAGTCAACAACATCAAGATCAACTTTAGAATCTTGAAATCCATTTCAAACAGGAGACCAAGAAGTTCCTGGAAACATTTGCAAAAGAGATTATAGAAAATGACAGAGAAATAAATATGATTTCCTTACAAGTCAAATATTTACAGGGTACACAACTGGCATGGGAAAGCATAAAGGAAGAGACTTTGACATCAAATGAATATCTCATATTATATTAGGAATATTTATATGATAAATTGAGTCATGTTGAGAAGTTCAGTAAAACCTAGAATGATTTCTTAACCATTATCAAATATAAGTTGTCTAAATTTAAACATGTTTAAGATACATTTGAGAAAGTGAAGAATTGGTAGGAATAATACAAATCAGCTCCAAATAACATCTCACACATTTCTGAGCGAGAAAAAATTAGAATCCAAATCACTTTGGACACTTGAGTGCGGAAACGAAACCATTCATAGAGCCTGGTCACAAATGCAATCAAATATTGTTCTAATATTTGGGATAATGAAGTAGCACTATCATCATTGAGTTTGATATGTCTAATGTACAATTTCTGGGAGTTTTAGTCTTGGTATAATTTTCCTTCAGTGATATCCAACAACAAACAAAATACATTTAGGGATTGATTCAAGGTTTAGATAGGTGGGATATGAAAGCAATCAAACAATTCCTTGTCAATCGAGCAACATGCACAAAGGTCATCAACAACCTTTGTTCCAAGTTACTTGGAGAAATAGCACCGCCGTAGGAAAATTTTTCTATTGTGAAATTCATTTGGATAAGTCAACTCCTGGATTCATCTCACAAACCAAAAATGAAAGAAAAAAATCAAGCAAACGAACCTTCAAAGTTGAAAAAAAATTATTTATTTAGATTTTTCTTTGTTTTTAGTTTTCCAAGAATTTTGATTTTCTGTTATACTGAACCTTATTTATAGAATTTTGGAGAAAGGAAAAAGGTGTTGGTGTTATTGATTGTGTGTTTTCATTGATGGAAATATGAGTCAAACATGTACAATAGTCATAGGAAAAGGAAGATCACCTTGGGGTAGAGGAAGATCACCTTGGGGAAGAAGCAATTCGTGATCAGTGTTGATTACGATAGGATCAATAGAGATCCTATGTTCCTAAAGCTCAGGAGATATACGAGGAGATTCTACAAAGAATATTAATGTGGTATGTTCATTATATGTCTGTGAGATTCTAAATATTATTAGAGATAACGTCATAGGTTGTGCAGAAGACATAGTGTGAAGTGTAGAGGAATCATATATAAACCAAAATCTTAGAAGAGATGGTGTAGTTGAAGTAACATAGGATACAAATTTATGCAAGTGAACAAATCCCTTTGTAAAATATTTGGTTACAACAACCATTAGATTAGCTCGGGATATATCATGATTATCAGATAGAATCAAGTAGAAGGACAGAATAAGCGGACCCCATAAGACATGAGTATTGAAACCTCTGAAGTCGTGGACTCCCATCAACCGTCAAATCTCATGGAGAAAATTTTGGTCAGTTCTCAATCATTGGATCAAATAGTCAACTCCGGTGAGGACCACTCGGGCGAAAAATACTCTGAAATAAGTAATTTTACCCAAAGGCCAAAGCCCCGAAGTTGTGAACTCCCACCGACCGTCAGATCAGAGGAAGAATAGTAAATATCATCAACCATTGATCTAGAGTGAAAATATTGAAACCTTCATACCACGCTAAGGAAGTTGGTAGTCAACTCCGACATTGACCTACTTCGGCGATAAGAAACTCAGATAAAATAATAACTCCTGAACTGTGGAGTTCTGGAATAAACAAAGGCTGTTGGATCAAGACAATTGAATATCTATAGTGATAGATATATTCGACACTTCGACGATTATTGAAGGTTGATATAAAATTGCAAAACTCCTAGATCCACGAAGTACCAAAGCCACGAAGTGAAAATCCATGATCCAGGAGGGAGACATGGAAGAATACAAAGATGACATGTGGCCCAATCAGATGGTGACAAGTGTCAAGGTCGATGTGGCACATAAGAAATTTGAAATTCACAAATTAGGGTGACACATGGCACACATACTGTGGGTCCATGTCAACCTAGGTAACGTCATCATACCACGTCACTCTGGGACTACAACCTCCAGGGATGTCCAACTTCTCCTACCAATAAAAGTGCTCGAAGCTCCGAAAGCTGAAGTCATGAACTAACATTGTTTGTTGATCTAAGATCCTCTGGGATATCACATGATGGTTAGATCAAGAACAGTGGAAGAGTAGTGTAAGCATGAGATGTTAACCTACAACAAGCAGTCACCATCATTTTATGCCTTATTCGGTAGGTAAACCTCCAGAGGAATTGAACTACTTCAGAGTTCTAGTAACCTAGAGTCTGGGAGTGTTGAAGCTCCAAAATTAGATCTGACCATTCATTATGGAGCAAGATCCATGGTCGAGATCCAAAAGCGCAAAAGTAACATGCATGAAGATTAGATTGGTGGAGGCAATGTGCAATGATTTGGACCATTGAATTTTATGAACACATGTCAACTCGAGATTAAAGTGCAGATTGGCCAAGTGTTAAAGCTCCACTATGATGAAAGAGCATAGACCATAGATCTCAACTCCCAATTAAGTCATGATCGTCGATTTTTTTGAAGCCTCTGGGTAAGTCAAGATCGTCCATTTAGCGGAATATTAAAATTGACCATCTGATATACTAGTGAATAGAGTATATGCACTTCGACGAAATTTACTCCGGAAGAATACAAGGTTTGCAAAGTCCAATAATCCTGAATACCTAGAGAGCCAGAGCTCCTATTTTTCTAAGTCTACAATGCTAGCTCCTAGTCATGTGAAGGTTCTTAAAGCAACTCGAAGGCCAATTTCAATAACTACACAGAAAAAATGAGTTAAGCCCTTGGTTCTTAGCCAAAGGGCATATAACCAATATGTCAATAGGGAGTTCTTATATGTACTTCGACGAAGTTTAATTCGGAAAGTATTACTGTGATAAAATGGAAGAATACCAAAGTCTAGAGGACTTGGTTCCAACATTGGTCTCGTGATAGAGAAATAAGGGTGAAAGAGGAGGCACTATGAACAACGCTTAAAATGGACAAGCTCGTGGTTTTGATTCCACGGTCATTTGAACATTGGGTTGAAGGAAGCACCTCATACAACTTTAATTTATGTAAACATATTAAGGTATTTAGAGTATTTCAACAGAGATTAACACCATAAAAATACAAAGATTCGTTAAAAGATCGAATATGATCTATTGGCGAACTAAGAATGCAACATAAGCATGAGAATGATATAGTGAGTTGATCCATATTTGTGATCAAATCATGAAGACATAATTCAAATCAATATTAGTTAGTTAAATGAAGAGGTACAATGGTTCATGTAAAAAAGACACAATGGTTCAATCCTATCCCTGTTGAAATACTATATAAACTAAAAGTGGTGGTGAATCTAAGTGTGTCTTGGTGGATTATATATATATATATATATATATATATATATATATAGGATTGAATGGAAGTTCATTCTATCAGGTTGGTGCCTATTTACAAGCTAAGTCTTGTTATGAGGGTTGGATTCCTCACATCTCAGTTGGATTTGAGATCAACAAGTTGGGTCTTGTTATGAGGGTTAGATTCCTCATTTCTCAGTTTGATCTGAGAAATACAAGCTGGGTCTTGTATTAGAGAGTTGGATCTCTCATATTCAGTTGAATTCGAAGATATTAAAGGATTGAATTTATATGTATTCATACAAGTTAAATAAATAAAAGAAAGATATTATATCTACTTCATACAGTTTGTGTTTTATATGTTTATGAATAATTAATTGAACTGCATATCTTATTCAGTTTATTTAGTTAATCTATGAAAGTGTGAAAAGTAGCCAAAAACACCAGACATTGATTCACCCCCCCTCTCAGTGTCAAGTGTATATTTGAAAAATTGGTATTAGAGTGGGTACCTTCTATGCAGTTTAAACATTGGAAGGTAGATTCTGAAGAAATGGGTGGAAAAATGGCTCTCTCCACAGATGAAGCTCCCTTATTTGATGGAACAGACTACTCTTCATGGAGGGAAGGAATGAAATGGTATCTAAAGTCAAGAGTATTTGGTTTTTAGGATTCAATAGTATCTAAACCTTGGTACTCAACTACCTCAAAGAAAAAAACCAAATCTACAAAAGAAGCAAAGAAAAATAATTCAATATCATTAAAGGAAATCCAGAATGGACTATCATACCAAGTCAAAGAAAATATGGGAAACCACACCTCTACTAAAGTGATATGGATCGAGTTAGAGAATTCTTATTAAAATAAAGAACAAAAAAAATAAATGGAGAATTCCAATCAATTTATAGAACAAAACTCAGAAATGGAGAAATCAAACTCAGAAATGGAGAAATCAAATTAGATTGAAGAACAAAATACAGATAAAGAGAATTCTGATCAAAATAGAGAACAAAACACTGAAGAGGACAATTCCATCAAAGAATTTATGTAAACCCCAATAATCAACATAGAAGACTACTACATCAAGGAATTGATGAATACCTCAATATTCATTAAAGAAAAACTATTATATCTTAAGAATGATGTTATAATTGCATTTGAAGTGATTAGTATGGAACCAGCAAATGGTCTATATATTCAAGTTACTAAGGATGTTATTGACCAGCTTGAATACGTAGTTATGTGCACTTTTGAAGAGTTGGAGAAACTACAAAAGAAAGATATGTTGCTACAACAAAAGTTAGATCAATCTAACCATGAAGAGCATGAACAAAAGATTCAACTAGAAAACAAAGAAGAAGAAATCAAAAGATTGAAGACCGAAGTTGCTAATCTAATAGAAGAAATGGAAGAATTAAAGACACATGACAATAAAAGAAAAGAAGTACTAGAAGAGACAGAAGAAATGGTCATCTGTCTAAAAACTCAACTTGAAGAAACTAAGAAAAATGAAGAAACCCATAAGATCCAATTAACTAAAAGAGAAGAATCATGTCACGTGTTGGAATTGGAAATTATTAACATAAAAAAGATAAATGAAAGTATTAATGACTCAAATTGAAGAATCTAAGAAAAATGAAGAAGCACATAAAATCCAATTAACTAAAAATGAAGAATCATGCCACAGGTTGGAATTGGAAGCCACCAACCTCAAAAAGATTCAACTAGAAAACAAGGAAGAAATCAAAAGATTGAAGAATGAAGTTGTTGATCTAAAAAAATATATAGAAGAGTTAAAGAAATATGAAAAAACTAATAACTGCACAAAAGTCTTGGATGATATAGAATAAATAGTCATCAATCTAAAGATTCAACTTGAAGGAGCTAAGAAAATAGGAGAAGGCTTGAAGATTCAGTTGACTAAAAAAGAAGAAACATGTCACATGTTGGAAATGGAAGTTATCAACCTCAATAACAAGAATGAAAAGACAAAAGAAATTGTCAAATTCCAAAACAACTCAACTATCCTAGATAGGATCTAGAACAGTCAAAGACCAACTGATGACAAAACCAGTCTTGGATACAATAAGAAAGGAGAAGGTGGCAAATGGAGCACCATTAAAAAACATGATAAAGGATCATATTCCTCAAAAGAAAAAGGTATAGTCACAAACCTAAAACAAACCATGAAATTTTTCAAGGAAGGAAGCTATAAAAGTAAAAAACAATAAACATACCAAAATACATACTTCTCATGTCACAACAGACTCAAGTATGCAAACACCTTCAATGGTTATTGATTTTATTGTAACATCTTTGTACACAAAGCATTGGAATGCAAGAGTCCTAAAAATAAAAATTTAAGAAGGTCCAATAACTTAATAAGATGTTGGAGATGCAATTATGTTGGCCACATAACAAAGTTTTGTTATACAATGAGATGTTACAACTGTGATAGGTTTGGTCACAAATCCAGGTCATTGGGTTAGGGTTTTGGATGCCGCTGGCTCCTATATGTATATTGTATTGTAAACAATGTAACACAATGAATGAATATAATATATGCTGGTTTTCCTGGTTTGGGTTTCCAGGGGAAAAATCTTTGTGTAATGTTTGTATATGCCATTGTATCTTTTTTGTTCTTTTCTGAATATCTGTTTACAGTAGACATTGTACAAGGTTAGAATTTACAATATATTGGTCACCCATTTTTGTTGTTCTTCTGAAGATAGTCTTTGTTCCAAGAAGTATTTAAGACTATCATGATCTGTTTTGACCTTGAAGTGCCTACCTATTAGGTAAGGACGCCATTTATTCAATGCATGTAGTATTGCCATCATTCCCTTCTCATAAATGGGTTTGTGTAAGTATTTTCCCTTGAGTGGTGGACTTTCAAAAGCCCCGAGCCTTCCTTCTTGCATTAGGATAGCACCAATTCCATTTTCTAAGGCATCACATTCCACAATAAAGGTTTTTGTGAAGTTTGGATTGGTCAAGACAGGAGCTTTGCACATCACCTCTTTAAGTTGTTCAAAATATTTAGTTGCCTCTGGAGTCCATGAAAATTCATCCTTCTTAGTTAGTGTCGTTAAAGGTGTTGCTATTCTTCCATAGTGCTGAACAAACTTGCAGTAGTAACATGTCAAACCCAAAAATCCTCTAAGATTCTTCAATGTTTTGGGAATTGGCCAGTCCATCATGGGATTAATCTTGTTAGGGTCTACCTTGACACCTTCTTGAGATACAATATGACCCAAATACTCTACCTCGTTCACCCCAAAGAAACATTTGGATGGTTTGGAATATAGTTGTTCCTCCTTTAGTAGTTGTAGCACCTTGTAAACATGTTGCACATGATCCTCCCAAGACTTTCTATAGATTAGTATATCATAAAAAAAATACTAACACAAATTTTTGAAGGAAGGGCTTGAAAATGGAATTCATCAACCCTTGGAATGTGGAAGGTGCATTTGTAAGGCCAAAAGGCATGACCAAAAATTCATAATTGCCTTCATGAGTTCGGAATGTTGTTTTTGGGATATCTTCTTCCTTGATTCTAATCTGATGATACCCTGAACGAAGATCCAACTTTGTGAAATAGATTTCTCCATGTAGTTCATCTAACGATTCATCAATGACGGGAATGGGAAACTTATCTTTAATAGTGATCTTGTTGAGCTCTCTATAATCTGGACACATACGCCATGAGCCATCTTTCTTGAATACCATTACCACCGGTGTAGAGTAAGAACTTTGGCTAGGTCTAATAATGTCAGCCTCTAACATTTCTTCAACCATGTGCTCAATTTCACTCTTCTGGGCATAAGGGTATATGTACAGCCTGATGTTAGGAGGAACACTCCCAAGAATTAGGTGAATATCATGATCATGATTTCAAGTGGGTGGAAGACCTTTGGGAATATCTTCAAATACTTTGGAATTCTTATCAATGATCCCTTGGAGATCTAGAGGAATAGATGGCTTTTATGTTTGAACATCTAGTGAGAATAGTTGTGCAATAACACCTTGATGCCCATTTTTCAATAATTTTGTCATTCCATTAGAGCTTATCACCTTACTGGGTTTCCCTATGATACCTCTTAACTCAATTTCTTTTCCTTCCAATAAAAATTTCATGAAAAGTTCTTGAAAATTAAAATCCATTGTTCCTAATGATTGTAACCATTGGATTCTTAGTACAACATCAGCACCACCCATGGGTATATCAATCATTGGACTATTCATTACATATTCCCCCATAGTAAGATTGATATTATTGCATTTTCCTGAGCAATTGATAGTTCCTCCATCTGCAATCATTACTTGAAACTCTGGCGCTGGATATACAAACCAATTGAGAGCTTTGGCTAATTTATAGTGAATGAAATTATGAGTACTGCTAGAATCAATTAGGTCTATTACCTTTTTCTTTTTGATATATATTTCTATCTTGAGGGTTTGAAGAGTGCTAATTCTATCCAATTCATTACATGATATCATGAGAGTCAACTCTTCAGACGAAATTGCTTCTACGTTTTCATCTTGAGATGGTTCTTGTTCTTGTTCTTGTTCTTCTTCCCCTTCACAATCTATGTAGAATAATTTCTTCTCACCGCAATTATGTCCCTTACTGTACTTTCTTTCACAATTAAAACATAAACTTTTTTCTTTTCTTTCCTCTAATTGTTGAGGTGTCAACCTTGTAAGTTGAGGTGTTTTAGAATAAGGAGCATTATTCTCTCTATAGATGTTAGGATTGGTCCTTGTTGGCATGTTTATAGACAGAGTGTGATTTTCATTGATGGCAAGAACAACAAGGATGTTGGCAGGTTTAAAGGCAGAGTGTGCATGGAAAGAACAACAACGAAGACTCAGAAGAGAAAGCTTGAGAAGCTTAGGAGGAAGATTACAGAGTTTCACGCAAAGCGCAAGTGTGCGCCAGGGCCGAGGGAAACTTTTGCTAAATCTCAGGATAGATAGCATTTCGAGACGTGTCGATGAGATCCCATACATCAAGCCTCACAGAAGGATCAAAGGTTGCATAACCTTTGACACTTAGAAATTCTTCCAAGTCGGGAGGATGCATAAGCTCAGGAGGAGGAGTGAAAGTGGCCATTGGATCACCAATCCTGAAAACCCGATGTCTGTTAGATCAGAGTCCAGTGACTAGAGAAAGTGCAGAGGAGGAGTATAGATATGATACGTAAGATATGAGTGTGAAGACCGACCGTCATTGGATCCAGCAGAACGTGCATGACCTTTAAGTGAAAGTTGAAGCGGGCTTACAAATTCTTGAAAGCAGGGGGACCGTCCATCATCAAGGAAGACATACGGTAGCAGATGAGAAGATTCAAAAAATCACGAATCAAGAGAACTGCGTCGAGCAGTCCATAGATATCGCGAAACTTGGAATTGCAACTTTTTCACAACCATTGATCAAAGAAAATATATGGACCGTTGATCTAGCACCATCGCTATTTCAGGTATCGGGAGAATGGAGGTAACGAGACTCCCAAAGTCACGAAACGTGAAATCACGACTTGATCCGAGTCATCAGATCGAGGAGAGATATAGACCATTGATTGTCTAAGGAGACAAGACATGAAGTTGCAAAACACGAAATTGCAAAGCACTCAAAATATTTGGCCCACGGTCACATCGAAAGGTCACATCAACAGAAAGTTAAGGGAGGAGCTAGCATGTCGCTAGGCTCCACTTTGGTGATCATCGAAACCACAAAGCGCCCTTTTGATTAGTGAGTGATCACAACCTGTGGTCTAATCAGCGAAATATTGGGGAAGGAGCTAGCAACTCTAGGCTCCATTTTAGAGTTTCACGAGTTGGGAAGATCAAGGCAACTCGTAGCTGGATATCCCAAAATGTGAAGTCAGAAAGCACCTATTGGATAGGCGTTTGGTCACAACCATGATCATGTGGAAGGTAGGGGCTTAGAAAGAAGAGCTAGCACCTACTGTGTAGATTTATCAGAGAGGGAAAAAGGCACCAAAGACATGAGTGCGCAGAGGTTCTCTCAGTAACTGCTAGAGAAGGACTAATTGTAACTGCAGAAAATGACTGGTTGCATCTACCAGAGAATTCAAAGAATCTCAGGGTGATTACCAGAGGAGCTGAAGAGTCTCAAGGTATCTCTAAATGGAATGAAGACTTAGAATAGAGACGATTGATAGATGGAAAAGAGTCGAATATTGTAGCTACCATAGAAGCCAAAGAGTCTCAACATAACATCCATGGATGAAGAAAATACTAAGTGTAATCGCCAGAGGGTACGAAGAGTTAGGTGTATTATCTGGTAGAGGACTGGGAATTATAAATATACGCAGAACAAAGAAGAGGAGGTTTCTTCTATTGACAGGAATTTCACACGGGGGAAAATCATGTTGTGGGAAGCAACTAAAATGCACAGAAGAGGCGTAACACATAGAACATAGATGCATATCTGAGAGAAGAAGAGGAAGTCGAAGAGAACATGCAGAGACAAAGCAGAAGAACAGAAATCTCAAAGAATAATCCGAGTAGGAAGACACTGATGCAGGAAAAGCATAACAGTGCAACAGAACAACGATGATACCGGTAAGCTATTCATAAACACTGTATCACTGTAATAAGTATCAAGTGAAGAAAGTTTTATATTTCAAGGTGGTAGAGAGGTGCTAGGGAGGATTGGTGTCCTCAAAGTTTCAAGTGGGTGCTTGAACACAGGGAGTTGTAGCTTCCATCTGGTTGCAGCCAGAAAAACCAGGGAGGCAGGGTGGTGCAAGGGAGAACTATTGTTCATTGTTATACAGGTCAGTGCTTGTGTGAATGAAAGTTGGTGCTTCCATCTAGCTGGTGCTGGAACACTTAGGGAGTTGGTGCTTCCTTCTAGTGGGTGCTAGAGAAACTAGAGAGTTGGTGCTCTCAACAATTTGTAGCTTGCTAAACAGAGGCGGTAGCCTCACAATGAGTTGGTGCTCATAAGAATGATAATGTACAGAAAATAAATATTACTTATCATATCAAGAAGAAGAGTTTTTTCCCTTTATGGGTTTCCTCAAGAAATATCTGTCTCTGTATATTTCATGTGTGTGATTGATGTTGAATATTCTATTGCCTACCTTCCTGCATTATTGTGATTATCATTGAATGCTCTGTAAAGATTTTAAAATAAGTATAATTGTTTAAGCATAGTAACAACTGATTCACCCCCCCTCTCAGTTGTCCAACATTCCTTCTAGTAGCCATAGCCATATTTTTATTTTCAACATTTCTTTCCACCCTAAATGCATTCTCCAATGATTTGGGTTCCCAAAGGAAAACCTCATGTTGAATTTTATCCTTTAAAGTTCCTATGACTACATCAATCAAGTGCTCATCTGGAATATATGTTACCTTTATATTCAATCTTTGGAAGTTCTTAATGTTCTCTGTAACTGAACCCTTTTGCTTGAGATTTATCAATTGGCTAAAGAAGGTATTGCTCCTTGTATCCTCATAGTGTGCTATCATTTCTTTCATGAAAATTATCCAAGTGACGAGTGATTTGCAAGAACAAAGCCATCTATACCATACAAATTGATTGGGTTCTAAATATAAAGAAGCAATTCATACCTTTTGTGTATGTGGCACATTATGTAGATCAAATAATTGCTCCATCTGAAGTATCCATGTGATTGGGTCCTTACCATCAAACTTCCTCATATTGATCTTAGGAACATGGTTGGTATTCAACCCAAAGTTGGAGTTTCTCCATTCCTGATTCATATTCATTGTGTCCTCATCATGAATTTCATGGGAAACATTTTCACTTTTAAGTGTCCTCTCTATTAGGAAATTTTTCAATCCTTCCATCATCTCCCTTTTTAAACCATCCATCTTAGTATCCATTATTGCCTCCAATTTAGCTTTAGTTGAATCCATCATCCCTTGTAGTTCATCTTTTGTCATTGTATTCTTTTGTAATTCATTTATATCACTATGCATTTCTTCACCTTCATCAAGAGTCCAAGTAGGAATGTCTAGAGGCTTATTTGGTGTAGAAGCTCCCTTTTTGGGTGGCATGTTGGCCAAGTATCACTTTTGAACCTTGATTTTTAGGTGGTTTTGCTAGACAATCTTTCTTTTGCTATATCTCCAAAGTTTCATCCCTTCTGGGTATGGAAATTTCTTTTTTATAGTTCTCTGATATTTCTTCTCTGTAATGCCACAGGTCTAATCAAAATTGGATGTGCCAAGTGGAATTTACGGTAACTTCCCCACAACTTGCTGATTGTTTTCCTTTCCAAGAGGTCTCACTTGTATAGCATGCCCCACACAAAATTATTGATATAAAATTCTAAAAATTGTACCAGAGATACTACATACTGTACACTATCCAATGAAACTAGTCTCACCCAATTTGGATACTCCAGGAAGAAGTTATGATTGTCTTACCCAGAACACCTACTTGAGACTAGTCAATAGGACTAGTTAGATACCCTATCTACCACAAGGTGTATATAAAAATGTAAGATGACCCAGAAGCTGAATTTTGTACCACAGATACCTTACTAATTTCTGTGAATAGCCTCCTTATTTCAGGGTATGAGACATTACAAAAAATGTTTTATAGCGAAAATTCCACAATGACTCAATTGAGGATGATTCCAGAACCCTAATTTACACAGGATGTATCTCCGAAATTATAAGGCCTCAGGAGCTAAAATTGTAACCCAACGTACCTTGATCCATCTACTAAATACACTCCAAGACATTCCTTCTGAAACATTGTAGAAAATTAGTTATAGTGAAAATTTGAAGGTGTCTCAGATGTAGCAGCGAAACCCCAAGACCTTGAGCTCTGATACCATATGTTAAGAACCAAATATCAATATAGCATAGAAAAACCTCAAAATAAGTACTCAATGCCTTGAAAAAGAGATAAATTTAGATAATAAGCCTCTTCAATGGGGAAACATCCTTATACACCACATAAATGTTCAAGTACAAGACGATTCCAAATGAAAATGTCTCCTTGATATATATAGGAGACTAGGAGGTACAATTACAACTAATGGACTCAAGCCAACATTAATAAAATAACATTACTAATGTAATATGACCCAATTAAGGGGTAATGAGCTGCTATTTTGGGATTAACAGGATAAATCCACTGGAAAAAGGAAAAGGGGGTGGGACTTAAGTCTCAGGGAATATTTTAATAATATTTCTAAAAAAGTGTAAGTTATGGATAATTATTTTATCCTAAGTTCCCGAGGGTAGGGAACGAGTCACCAAGTGGATTAAGCTACTTCTGAGGATGAAAAGTGTCGAGTTTAAGGCATGTAATATATATTGTTGGCCTTATTCTATTTTTTGGGGGGATTATCCATTATTCATTATTCACTCTTGTGTGCAGAAGGCGGTCGGTCCAGGGAGAGGGTGACTATTACCTTATTTGCACAGAAGATATTGTAAGGGGTTTTTCTATATTGTAATCATTATTTTTCCATTGATGAGGAAGGTTGTGAATCCCGTGAGCAGTATCTATGGGTGAGATATTTTCTATTGAAGAAGTCGATGGCCAGGCCCATGAGTAGTCTCTCTGGTTGAGATATTTGTTGTTGAAGAAGTGGGTTGTTAGGCCCGTGAGCATACTCTTCAAGTGAGAGTTTTGTTGGGATTTGTTCCCTGGTGTGCTAAGCATTAGTCATAGGGCTCAGAGACTTCATGTTTGGCCTATTGTTGGTAACCCTGGAAGGGAAGTGAGGCAGCTAAGAGACTATTGAAAAGAGAAGGGGAACACTTCCTTGGGTGTCAAAGGTGCACGGGGAACAAGAGACTGTAGGCTAGTTGCAGTAGTGGGTAACTTTGACTGAACAATTATGTTGAGAATAAAACCTTATCTTGTCACTAGGAACCCTTTATTCCCTAGTGGAGTTAAGCCCCAGCTTGGGGGTGACCTATTGTTGGACCTTATGAGCAATAGAGTCTATGGATGGGAGGAACGTCTGAGTTTTGTGCACAGTTGGTGACTTTCATAAAAGATAAGTGCTCTTTATGTGCTTGTCTCATTTACTCTATGCTTATTTATCTATGTTTTATATGGGTTAATTCTTGTATGTTGTCGCATATAAGTAAATGTTTTTATTTTTACTAAATTTGCTATTGACATAGTGGAATCATATAGTCAAGCAGAAAGGTATTTCTTCAAGGGACTTAGAGGAAAGTTTCTACACTTTTTGAAGTTGAATATTAAGATGCTATTGCATGAGAAGAATATCTTGAAGATACAATAATCAGTTGGATTTTAAAGCTAATGTTCAAGAGTTTAGACAGTGACAGTGACATAGTGGTTGGACACACACGCAGTGGGAGATCATTTGTAATGATCCCAAGCCATTATGCAAGGATCATCACTATTTTGGTGTCTTTTTTAAAACTTTTTCTGAGTGAGGTATTTCGTCAAACAGTTTATTGATCTACTTTTTTAGATGTGTTTAGATATGTGTATGCACCAAATAACAGAAAGATATAACCATGGAACATACCTCAACCATATACAATAAGATAGACAAGCCAAAACATCTCAAATCTTCTTTATTCATAAAATAGAAGAACCTGCTACAATGGAGATGTCGATCTGGAATGCTCAACAGATGGCCAATATGATAGATAATGGATAACAAGTATGATCTGCTACAAAATGCTCCCAACAATATAAAATAAGCCTCCAAAGGCTGGATAAGAGATTAAGACCAATGCCAAGTGCCAAACCCCTCACTGCTGGAAGATGCCACGTTCTGCTAGATAACTGAAGCTCCTCAACAATTCAGCCCTGGTGCCAAAGATGTCCAATCACCTCCAGAAATATGCCAAACAGTAGATTGGGTGATGGTAAGAACAACCCAGGTGCCCGAATCCCCAAGATCCATCTCAATCTCTGTAGATCTGAAATCCCCCACTGAATGGTACACCCCACTAGATGACTGAAGCCCTAGATAATTCGGCCCTGATGAAAGAGGCCTCCAAATCTCTTAAACTCTCCACAATGATAGATCAGGACACTGCAATGAGAACCCAACTGCTCAAATCATCAAATACCGGCTAGATCCTTAGATCTAGCTACCCTCCAAATAATGGTGCGCCCTCCTCTTGGGAAAACATCCCACTCTCAATACAAATCGATCATCCACCAAAAGACTCCGAAAAACCACCAAGAATGATGGCAAGACACCTGCAAAGGAAACCCACTACTTGGAATTCTAGGAATCCCTTCTCCTCAACTAGGACGAATCCCTCCTCAATGAATGGTGCGCCCCCCTTGCTGGAAACCCCAACTGGTGCGCCCTCTCTCTACCTGCACAAGCAACTGATGTGGAATCCTCCTACAATTGAGTAGATCTGGAACTAGAATGGTGTGGGAGCGTATTGCAGCTCCGAGACCAATCTTGGGACAAGCTAGGTGGAATATTTCACCACCAAATCATCCTCTAGGGTTTGTTAAGTCAAAACCCTCAAAACCCCCAATGTTGGGCTCACTAGCTAGAAGCCGGAAATCAAAAGATAAACATACATGAATGATGAGAAGAGGCCCTTGCCTTTCCTTTATACTTTTGGCTCACCTTGTCCCTCCAAAGTGACTTTTATTTTATTAATATTTAATTAATTAATTAAATCACTTTAATTAATTAATTAACCTTTTTACCTCTGAAAATCTCCTTATCTCTCCTTGTGGCTTCCCTGGCCATTGGAAGTCACTTCTAGCCATCCCATCATGTAGTGTTGCTCCTCCCGATTCTAATGAGCTATTACACTAAGAGGTTCCTCCAAGTAATGTACCCAAAATGACCTCTTCAGTGATTTTAATTAACTTATAGCTCAAAATAGTCAAAATCATGGAAATCGTCGGAATGGAACGAAACCAAAGCCAACCTGTGCGGAATGGCTCATAATGATGGAATATGATGATCAATGCCAACTAGACCCCACAATGCCTCTCAAATACCCCTGTACTCGCTATAACATCCATCTGGCTACTCTGGTCATCATAAGTCTTTGCACTGTGATGATGTCCCAAAGTGGGGACATTACATCATTCAGAAATATCCCTCTTGCAAACCTGTTTAATCAGAGTTATGGGCCATTAGCACAAGATGAAGGATTCTATAATGGAGAAGAAGCAGAGCGATCAAACGAAGAGTATTCAGAGTTCACAAGGGTAGAGGAAGTAGAGACTAAAGAACCTCACCGAGAAGAACTAGGAACTTCAAGTACCGTGCCTACTGTCGAAGTAAGTATTTCTAATCCTCATGTTGTTTTAGAAACACCAAGTAACCAGAGTAACCAGAGTAACCAGAGCACTCAGAGTACTGTCACAAGCAGTTTAGTACAGACTCAGTCTAGAAACCAAGGAAAATCAATGGCATATGAAATGAGGTTACCTATTTTTAGAGGAGATGGATCTGAGGATCCTGACCAACATTGCTTCCTATGCGAAGCTGTATGGAGCATTAAGAAATTCATCAAAAAAAGATGTTAAGAGAGATCAGTTTAGTACTACCTTGAGGGACTGTGCACTGTGCTGGTATATGAAGTTTGTTACAACATCTGTACATCCTAGAGCACTGAATGACATTAAGACTGCGTTGAGTGCAGAGTTCAAGAAGCCTAAGTCGGAGTCGCAGTGCATTACAGAGTTGAAGGAAATCAAGCAGAAGGTGACAAAACCTGTTTGGGAATTTGATCGTAGGTTTAATGCCTTGACATACCGTTTAAGTTTTTTGATTCCAAACAAAAAACATAAGGAATGGTTCATCGTTTCCCTCTTGCCACACATTAGAGTTCCTCTAATGCAATAAAAGGTCGCTTTGCAGGCCGAAGCATTAGAGATTTCCATGAAACTAGAAGCAACCCTTGTAGGAGAATCCAGTCCAGGTATGAGTCAGATTTTGAATCAATTAACCAGTTTATCTTTATAGGTTGAAGACATGAATAAAGATAGAGAAAAAGAGAAAACAAAAGACATCTTGTGTATCATATGTAAAGAAGAGGGCCATGACAAAGAGCATTGTCATTTATTTAGTGAATACTTGGCATATGGAGCTCTAACCCTTTGAAGCAGGATACTTTACCATGGTGCGAGGTATGTAGAAATATACATCGCTTTGGTGAATGTTATTATATACAGAAATATTTTTACCATCTTTATCACAAAAGTTTCAATGTCTGTCAATATTCTTATTTTTAGATTTTACTCATTTATCACCATTAGGAGTTAAAGTTGTCTGAGTGGGTTTGGGACCCTTATGTTTCTTGTTGTTGTGGCAAGGATATTGCATCTTGGGATTCTTGGTTTTATCTTTCTGCAGGGTGACTAATGCTTTATTGGAGGTACCTGCAGTGCTGATCACTCCAAGTTGTACAAGCTTATCTTTCTCTCTAATCAAAGTATCACAAAATGACTCAAGAGTGTGTTTTTGATAAGTTTTCCCTAGAGCCTCTCTCATGGCATAACTGATAGGCACAAACACAAAATATGCACTACCTAGCTTAGAAAGAATAATATAGATGCAACAATCTTCCTCTAACTTTATCTCACATTCTTGACATAAAATTCTGAGTGTTTTAAACTTAGATAGATAATCTTCAATGCAAGAAAAATCATTTGGACTTAAAGTCAGTATTTGATTTTCTAATTGATGTGCTCGAATAATATTGTGTTTACCAAATACAGATTCAAGATTTTCCCAAGATTCATCCGGGTCATCAATTTCTTGAAGGTGGAACCTTAAATCAGGAGAGATGGACATTCCGATCAATCCACATGCTTCGTCATTCCTATTAGCCCATTTGAATTTCTTATCAGCATCAGTGGGTTTTTTTTCCTTTCCCAAGACAATCCAATACAAGCCTTTACTTCTTAATAAATCCTCCATATGGGATTTCCATTGGAAGTAGTTGGTGTTGGTAAGGAAAATATCACTGGAAGAAGTCATATTAAATATGAAGATAATATGGATTTAAAAACTGAAACTGATGATTTGGATGGAAAGATCTCGAAAAATTAGGTGTTTTTAAAAAAACTGAAACTAAAAATGGACTTGGGATGTGAAAGTTATGCCCTTTAAAAAACAAAAGAATAAATGATAATCAAAGAACCACGTGGTGGTGATATCAATTGTACAAATAACTTGCTTTATGAAGTGATCCACTTTTATAAAAAGAAGTGGTCATCACTTTTACAATGAATTTAGTTTATAAAAGAAAGTTGCATGCAAAATAAATAACTCAATAAAATATTAAAGTTACTTATAGTGATTCATTTTTATAATTGAAGTGAAATACACTTTACAATAGAACATTAACTTTTTCAAAAAAAGTAACAAAAAGAGAGACTTGAATTCAAGACCTCTTACTTAATAAAATAAATTTTAACCAAGTGAGCTAACAAAACATATTGTATTGTTTAGCAGGAGGATTGGAGGTGTTGTTGTTGTTGTCGAAGACGACCTTGGAGAGCATGCTCATAAAAAACTATTTTCACACAAGAAAAACATTCTTCTTCTCGATGACAAGGGTTACATCTTGGTTAGCTTACCCGAAAAATGCACCTTTTCCTATCTGTTTCTGATTTTCCGAGATCACACAGGGTGCGAGGCAAAGAGCATAAATGGATCAACCAAAGTAAAACCAAAATAATGCTCTACAAAAAATTTAAAAAGGGTGTATTCAAGGTTTATACCTTTGAATCTTGCTTAAATGGTTAAATGTTGGGTAAACATAAACCTTTTCGAGTGAAAAAAAAACATTCCTCACTAAAACAAGTGCTCCGGACACAATGGAACAATCCTCTCAGCCCATAAATGTACAGAAATGGAAGAAAACTGAGATGAAACAACTTGGCTTCACGATCTCGATCTACAACAAGAGCGAGTATTCAAACATGCTCTGATTCCATGTTCGACAACACAGGTATTCCAATAGAGGAAGAACACCTTTAGTAACCACTCACAGAACCAGATCAAAGACCAACACACGGATGTTTTGACGTGGTAAAATCCCTATGGGGAAACACCCACGGACCAACCAACCTGACCACTTGGAGTAGCTTATTTTGTATTTTCTTCAACAATATACATGTTTTATTCATTCTATGGGTATCGATTCTGCAATGCAGGTTGTTAGGATAAATCTATTATGTACTATCAGGTATTGCGTTCTATTCATTCATTCTGAAGTTTTTTTATTGTTATCATAAAGTTATTATGTACTATTCGGTATCGTGTTCATTCATTCATTATGCCGGTATCACATTGCAATCAAGGTAAGTCATTGGAAAGCATTTCAAGCACCTCGAGTCCATATTATTCCTTGTCATGATCAAGGAAGGACTACATCTGGGCCCATTTACCACAAGTGCACATTTATGGTAGATGTATCCTATCTCCTTTGGTCTGCAGCCCAATCTAGGAGAAGTTCTGCCCTATGTTGAAATATCAACACTCCCTCTTAGCTAGGGAGGTATCTTTCCATAATAGTACACAACTATTTTCCAAAGACACACAGTCTCTGCCAGTATTACACAACCACCATAGTAGCAAAAGGTTTGTCACACAAGGCACTCCCATGTGGACTTCTAGAGGCTACACCCTCTAGAAACACTAGGGCCAACTCCCATAGTGTGTCACATCAAGGGTCAACTCCCTTGACATGTCCTCATGTGCTCTCCACATGAGACATTGGGCTATAAGCCCAAATGCACTTATCCCTTCTTGAATAAATTTCCCACTTATCCCTTCTCGAATAAGTGTCCTCACAGATAAACTCAACTCAATTCACAAAGGAGTACGATTTGGAGAATGTTTGTCACACATGGCACTCCCATGTGGACTTCTAGAGGCTACACCCTCTAAAAACACCAGGGTCAAATCCCATAGTGTGTGACATCAAGGGTAAACTCCCTTGACATTTCCTCATGTGCTCTCCACAAGGGATGTTGGGCTATAAGCCAAAACACACTTATCCCTTCTCGGACAAGTGTCCCAATTAGCCGTTCTGAAATAAGTGTCATCACAGATCAACTCAACTGAGTCACAGACAAGTACGATCTAGAGATTGTCTCAAGAATCTGCAAACATCAACACTCCCTCTCAGTGAGGGAGGCATTCTCTACCACACCAAGTCTGTCATGTAAGTACTTGAACTTCATCCCGGTTTGGTGAGAACATCAACAACCTGCTCATCTATAGGAAGGTACAACACCAACACTTCCTTCCTCTACACCATTTCTTGAATGTAATGGTACTTGATCTCAATGTGGTTCAATTTGTCATGAAACACAAGATTATATAAGATCTTCAAACAACTTTGGTTACCATAATGAATAATTGTGGAATCCAGCACGTGTTCGGATAAATCTGCAAGGATATTGAGAAGCCACACTACTTCACATACTAACATACATAATGCAATGTACTATGCTTATGCTATGCTCAAATCCACATAAGTCTGTTTCCTGCTACACCAGGAAACCATGGAAGAACCCAAAGTGAAGCAACACCCGAAGGTGCTCTTTCTGTCCACTGCGCTCCATGCCCAATCATAGTCAATATTTCTTGCCATATCATATAAATACTGAAAGTATATCTCAGACCATGTCCAACTGTGTCTCAGAGGTATCTCAACACATGCTTTACAACAATCTAGTTTGTCTATCTCGGCTGACTCATAAAATGGATAAGTGCACTCACTGCATAACAAATATTTGGTCTGGTGTTAACTAGATACATCAATGATCCAATCAACTGTCTATACAGAGTTAGGTCAATTTCACTAGAATCGGAAAAAGACACACTTGGTTTCTTTAGATTCATCACCATTGGTGTAACCACAAGATTCAAGTTCAACATCCCAAACTTCTTCAATATCTCAACTATGTACTTCCCCTAACTCAGGAATATCTCATCAATTCTCTGCCACACCTCTAGTCCCAAAAAGTAGTGCATCATACCAAGGTCCTTCATCTCAAACTTAGAGGCCAACGCATACTTGCATTCAACAATATGGCTCTTTGTATTGATGAGGAATAAATCATCAACGTAGAGGACCAAAATCAAGGACTCACCATTAACAGTCTTGTAGTACATGTTGAGATCTACAACACTTTTGCTGAAGCCCAAAAGTCATCAAGTGTCCATAAATATTTGCATACCAGGCTTGAGGTGGTTGCTTGAGTCCATACACATGCAAGTCCTTCTCATGTATCACAAAACCATCTGGCTTCTCGATGTATACCTCTTCCTCAATCTCTCCATTGAGAAAGATTTTCTTTACATCGAGTATGACATCGAGTATATGTCATACGGCTACCAACACACATCCATCATGTACTCGATGTCATACGACTAACCATGTTGATTTTCTAGTGTTAAATTAAACAAGCACAATTCTTCACAAGTGGTAATTACTTCCAATGATATATGATATTACTTTAGTAAACACTAGAACATCAATAAGTAACTCAGAAAATTTCAACTTCTTAGTCTCTTCCTTAGATCACTTATCCCACGTGTGAGAGAGAAAAAATACGTGTGTCTATTGTTGTGTCTTTCAAGTGTCTTTTTATAGTAATATTAGATTGATCCAAAAGAGACACGTCTCTAAATTCTTAAAAATAAAAGAAATGAAAATAATCTATGAAGCTATAATACTAAAGATATAAATTTAATAATTTATGAACGTCAAAAATAGAAGTATGGATATGTGCGTATGATTTTGAAGAATGTATATACAATTTGCAAGTTTTGTTGGATATCTAGCGAAATCAATGTTTTTTGAAAGTGTTTATGAAGTAGATAAAGAAAGAACATACATTTTGTATTTTCTGTTTAATATTTACAATACAAATAACTAAAGAATACTAATAAAACACAATTTGAAATAAGAACAGGTTAACAATCAAATGCAATTTAAGCTATTCTTATTTCATTAATAAATAAACTGACTAAAGAACGAGAATACGAGTAAACTAACCTGTGATTAATCAACTAATGAGTTTATGTCTCTGCACAATTCAAACTCCCAGTTGTCCTGCCTATGAGGAAAACTTGTAATAAGCTGGTGCTAACTCTCCCAGAACAAACTCAAAGGTGTTTTGGAGCAGGAATATAAGAGCAGACTAATAAACATACAGATCTAGTGATCTTATAATGATGAATACTTATAATAAAAGAAATTTAATACAAAGCATTTATGTAATACATCATTTAACATCAACCATAAATCAACGATATTTAAATGAAATATTGATCACAGATGTAATATATGAACAACAAATTACAGACAGAATTAAAGTGTTGAATAATATGAAATATCATACGATAATCAGACTAAAGCTGTATAAATGTAATAACATTCCATAAGATAAAGGAAAAACATAATGGGTAAGCGCCACGCTGGTCTAAAGCCAAGGAGTGAACAACTTCTCCATATCAGTCTTGAGAGTCATATGTCCATAATGTGTCCAAAAAAAAGATCTTTTCACTACTAAAAGTGACCAGTATTTAAGCTAGTTCAGGATTCAAATGCTCTTATCATACAAGATAGAGTTGAACCCACAAAAATTAGATAATATTACAAAAATAGAGAAACTAGAAACCACTCATGCATGAGTTGGTTTGTAAAAAATAAACCAAAATTTTATAAACATGAAAGGCAGGAAACTATAGAATAACTGAGCATATGTCCCAAGGTGTTTTCTCCATGCAATCAACATCATAACCATCAATTTCCTGTAGATAGAAAAACCGATTTGATATTCAGATAACAATTTTAATTATTATTCAAAAGAGACTGGCTACAGAATCATAGATTCTGTAGCTAGTCTTATTATAGCAAATGAAATCAAAATTAAATCTACCTATTTCGATTTTTCATAACAGAATGGAATAAAATCAAAACAAAATCATTTTACCA
>ML797712.1:101048-129480 GCA_009831015.1 Picea engelmannii | reverse complement strand
GATGACAGCTCTAGCGCTGATGATTATAAAGGCTTGGAAAGCATTATTAATCTGAGAAAGCTACGCTTGTCCAGCAACCAAAAATGCAAAGGGTTTCCAAAAGAATTTGGAGAACCTAACGCATTTCCCAAGCTGAAAGAGCTGATTATAGAAGATTTTAATTCTTTGGAAACATTTCCCTTGTTGCAGGATAATGCAATGCCCATGTTGAAGAGTTTGAGAATCATACTCTGCAGCCAAATTCGAGATGTGCCCGAAGGAGTAGAAGGGCTGAAGAGCCTTGAAGAATTAGAGTTGAACTCCAGCAGAGTTAAGGTCAAGTTCAAAGAACCAACGCCTGAAACAGATAAGTGTCCATCGGATTCTTCACAAACTAATAATAGCTGTTGCCAATGTGTTGGCGACTTCGCCAGTAATATTGGTTGTGGCCAATGCCTTGCTAAGTTCTCCCGTATACACTAATATATTGTTATGTTATAGTAGAGTAGAGGGCATACACTAATATATTGTTATGTTAGAGTAGAGCGGAGGGCATACACTAATATATTGTTATGTTAGAGTAGAGTAGAGGGTTGTATTAGGATATTCACATATTGTTATGTTGGAGGAGAGTAGAGGACTTCAGATTAAATATGGATTGCTTTACAAGTTATTTTTCTTTATGATTTTACATTTATGTGAATTGAAAAATTAGTGTGGAGTGATCTTTTAATTTCATCGATGTAAAGTTTGTTTTCAACTTCCATGAATAAATTAGTTTGATTTGTTGTTTTCTCAATGATTATATTTAGCATTTATATGTATGTAAAATTGAAAAATCTTGGTATATAAATTTAAAATTGAAAAAATTGGTATAATAAATCACTTTGTTTTTCCAATGATTATTTAGCATTTTTATGAATTTAAATTGAAAAATTTTGGTCTAATAAATTAGTTTGTTTTGTTGTTTTGTCAATGACTATTTAGCATTTATATGAATCTAAAATTGAAAAAACATGGTATAATAAATTAGTTTGTTTTGTCAATGATTATTTAGCATTTTTATAAATCTAAAATTGAAAAATCTTAATATAATAAATTAGTTTGTTTTGTTGTTTTGTCAATAACTATTTAACATCTATATGAATCTAAAATTAAAAAATCTTGATATATTTAGCATTTATATGAATCTAAAATTGAAAAATCTTGATATAATATTTAATTGAGACACTTACTTATATGTATGATCATTTTTTTATAAGAATGTGAGGGTTTTTTTAAATGCATTAAACTTTAGAATCAAATAAATTGTAGTTTTCTTGTTTTGCCTATAGTTTTAAATAAATTGTATTTTCTTGTTTTGCCCATAATTTTAAATAAATTGTATTTTTCTTGTTTTGTCCATGATTTTAAATAAAATGTAATTTTCTTGTTTTGCCCATGATTTTTAGTTACAAGTTAATATTTTATTTTATATTTATGTGAATTGAAAATAATGTTTTTAAATAAAATAATATTTTATATTAAACATATTGATTTATTTTATGCATTTGTCAATTTTAATAATTTGATTAAGAATGTCTATTTTCTTTTCAATCTTATATTTTTCTATTGATAAAATGATTCATGACATTTTAACACTACTTTTAATTAACACAGAAAAATAAATTTCATAACATTTTAATACTTACTTTTAACTTTTAATTAAATTCAAACAAGGGATAATGATGTAACAATATGAGATGCAACTAACTATGGGTGTCATGATGGTTTTTCATTATACCCTAAAATGGATTAGCAATGAAATATTAATAGATGATTATTTGTTTAAATTGTTTTAATGCTTATAGAGTTTTAGTGGTTGCATTCTAGAGTAGTATGTGTCACAATGGTGTATCATACTTATATATAATGTTTTTAGATATGGTAATGGATTTGATAATGGTGTATCATACTTCTTTATATATAATGTTTTTAGATATGGTAATGGACTTGATTATAGTCGTTTATTGTGTTTGTGTTGTTATGAAGATATATGATGTGCATTAACATTCACACTTGCAATGTAAGTTCTTGGGTGTACCTTCATCCCTTTTATATACTTTGGTGTTCTTTTATAATTAGTGTCCATGCAATAGATTTGAATTACTCTGCCTTTTTCATTTTCTATATGAATGTTGGAATTGTGACCTCTCATTTGGACCCACTTCTCTTTCATTAGTACCTTTTGTTAGTTTTCAAGTTACTTTGAAGGTGTTTACACTACGATTAGGGGTGCTTCATGAGATTTGGGGTACATGTTGTATGTTCAGGGCACAAATGGTCCATGATAGATTTGCATAGAGGAGACAATTTTCTTAATGGTTTCTTGACCTCAAGTGGGTGCTTACTTGACATTCTTCCATAGGGTGTTGGAGTTCTCTTGCTTTCTTGGTAGAGACCCTTCATTGTGACCACATCTAGATGTTCACTCACTTGGAGAACACCCTACATGGGAGGAGAAACATAGTGCATCTTGGAGAAGGAAATCATGCCCTCACCCTACATGGGAGGAGGAACATTGTGCATCTTGGAGAAGGGAATCATGCCCTAGATGGCTTGGGATAGCCCAGGTTCCTGATTGGAGGCTTGGAGTTGGCCTAGGAACATGTTGAGCCTAAACAAATCCCCATTGAATTTTGATTTAAAAATTAAAGAGTCCCATTCCTTTTTTCGTTATTAGATTTATTTTCATTAATTTAATTTTGGTTTATAGATTTATTCCATTTTGTAAATAAATTTTCAAGTGTTTATTTAAGATTTAAAATATTAAAAAATTACAATAAACTTAAAAAAAAATCCTTAAAATCCAATTAAGGAAATAATGAAATCCTTCAAATACCAAGTAATATCGCTTATCGGGTCATGATTTCATGCCTTTCATTTTCTAGAAACCTGATACCCGATAATATTTTGTCATTCCCATGTCGTATATTAGAATACCGTTTAAAAAGTTTTATATGGATTCATTAGACGCCCGATATCTGATATGTGATACAACAGATACCCGATGTCTTGATATCGTATATCGAACGTATCTTTAAACCAAACTTACATATACCACTGATGTTTGGATATCTGAGGATCATTTAGAAGATGACTAAGGGTTAAGTAGAAGATTAAGCATGGATTTAAAGCAATAAAACACAGGATTAAAGTCTTAACCTGTCTAGTTTTCAACAACTTCTGAGGTCGCAAGATTTATTTATTACAACGACTGGTTAATAAACTCTGATGGAAATTAGAAATTAAAACGTCGGCTTCTGAGTTATGGTGACATGACAATTAGCTAGTGTCATTTATAACACTTGTGAGCAGATCTGACCAAATGTTAACCTTCAATTATATGAAATTCCCATGTTTCCACTGTCATTTTTACCATTACCAGCTACTATGAACGTATTTTTTTTAAATATTTCCACAAGAACAAATTTCATTTTCCCTTGCAATAAAAGTAAGTTCAAGTTTCCTTTTACATTTATCCTTATGAAGAATTCTTTGCATCACTATATTTGTTTTGTCCTTTGTATAATTGTTACAGGTGTCATATAACACTGCCCAAAGGATCCAAAAGCAGGCTAAGGCCACCGAGACATTAGCTGAAGAAACCCCCAATGCTTTCCCGTTCTCGAATACTTCACATGAAGTTGGTGTCAGCTGCAATGAATGGAACGAGATGTATGAGTTTTTGGAGATAGGAAACTTCTCAAATAAAAATCCAGAGGACTCTGACAAATTTGTGGATATTTGTCGTTCGACCCTCCATAAGATAGTAGCCAGACCAGTCTTGACGCCATATTTAGAAATGGTGCATGGGTTATTTTTCATGTGGATTTAAACACTTGCACTATAGAAAATGAGGCAAAACAGGTAATGGGTTCTTTTCGCCTTGAAGATTGAGAAGCAATGTGTAAATTACTCACACCTGAAATCAAATCAAATTAGATGAAAAATTTCCTGATGCATTTGTGAGAAAGGAGGTAATTGATATGCAAATATAGATGCCTAAGTTAATTAAAGAATGGTTGGTTGATGATTCCAATTTGAAATATTAACATTATGAATCATCTCCTATGACATTGACTGCCATGTTATGTCGACTACATGGAGAACCTAATGCTATTCAATTAAAATTAAAATGGGTTCCTTTCATTCACCATGTTTTGGATAAAAGAAAGATTTTTAACTGGACAGTCATCTTATCCAACAATTTAAAGAGGAAAGTTGAGAAAATATTGACAACTCCCCTTGGTTTTACTCAGTTTTTCATGTCTCGTTATTTGATATATGTTATATTTGCTAAAAGTTAAAAAACCTTTTCCATTGATGAAATGAAGCTGGTCTCCATCACATCAACCTATTCACATTTATTGCAGCAAGCTTTGGGGTGTAAATGTTAAACAATGCTTCTATGAAGTTTATAACACTTTATAATTCCATTACATCAACTCTTATATAGTTACCCTCCTCCTATATTTTCAAACGATGTAGTGACGAGCATTTCAGCTATTGGTAATTGGTTTATCGAAGAATCTTTTTCTTATATAAGGATTTATGAGTGTGAGGCTCCACCACATGTTCTCCCCAGGTATGTTTCAGATAGGCTAGTTTTCAATGAGATTGTTTATCAAACAACTGGTACAGGTATATCATTGACTCTAAAGTTTGGTTCAAAGAAGGTCTGGCTTTCTTTTCTAATAAAGTTGGTTAACTTTTGAGAAGATCCAACTATATCATATTTCTTTAAAAAAACATGATCCTGTGAATATTGTACATAATCATTTTCAAGCCTTAAGAAATTTCAAAGGTTACAAAGATGATCACATTAATGTTCACATAACCATTTTCAAGCCTTAAGAAATTTCAAAGGTTACAAAGATGATCACATTCCTTTTGATGAAGTATTCCAAAGAGATCAATTATACGAGGAAGTATGCAAAACAATTGAAGTTATACGAGGAAGTATGCAAAACAATTGAAGAGATTCCAGAAGGTCCTAAGAGAGATGGCTTTTTAACCTTTCAAAGACATAGGAATTTGTCTTTGTGAAATATATTCACAAATGGTCATTAATCTAGGAATTTGTCTTTGTGAAATATATTCACAAATGGTCATCAATCTCTCCAAGGCCAGGACAAGCAACAATTACTAACAAAACATTCACAACCTTCAGATAATGTGTATTCCAAGGTTACAAAGATAATCACATTCCTTTTGATGAAGTATTCCAAAGAGATCAATTATACGAGGAAGTATGCAAAACAATTGAAGTTATACGAGGAAGTATGCAAAACAATTGAAGAGATTCCAGAAGGTCCTAAGAGAGATGGCTTTTTAACCTTTCAAAGACATAGGAATTTGTCTTTGTGAAATATATTCACAAATGGTCATCAATCTAGGAATTTGTCTTTGTGAAATATATTCACAAATGGTCATCAATCTCTCCAAGGCTAGGACAAGCAACAATTACTAACAAAACATTCACAACCTTCAGACAATGTGTAGGTTAAGAAACCTGAACAAGAATCAACCTTATCTAAATTAAGAGTTGAACAAGAATCAACCTTATCTAAATTAAGAGTTGGATACTACACAAAAGAATGATCCACAAAAGAATCAACTAAAAGAAAACATGGGTGCCATTGCAATCACTCTTATCTCTAAAACTCCTTTGACATCATTTCTAAGTAATCCTTATGTTGAAATTGTTTATCTTGATCGATGTAATACTATCCAAGATTAAAGCGTTGTGTAATGCAAGATTTTTTTCATATATTAGCTCTTTCAGAATCTGAAAAGGAAGCTAAATGTTTTTTAAAGCATGGAGAAGCATTGATCGAATTCCAAGAATTCCCCTTTCTAGAGTGCAAGGACGCACGAAGAATTTCATTGATTAATACCAGTATATCAAGAATCGATGGAGTCCTCGAGTGTCCACGCCTCCGCATTTTATTGCTATGTGACAACAAGTTAGAAGAGATTCCTGATTTTTTTTTTAACAAACTCAATAATCTGGCTGTGTTAGATTTAAGTCGAACTAAGATCAAGTCACTGCCGAGATCTATCGGGAATTTAAAAAGTGTGAAATTCCTGAATTTGTCCGAGACAAAGATAACGAAGCTGCCCAAATCCTTGAGTGGTCTCCGAAGCCTTCTGTTTCTCGACGTTAACAGGTGCGAACATCTATGTAGGCTGCATTCGGGAATAGGTCTGCATAAATCTTTGCTACATCTGAATGTCAAGGGCTGCAAGAAATTGGAGTCGTTGCCTTCTGGAATTTCGAAGCTCTGCTCTTTACGACGTTGAAGTTGAAGAGAGTTGCATTCAACCTGAAACCAGCCGCTAATGCCCTTCGATGGGGGCATTTGCAACATTTCTCAGCAACATTTAACGATGAATCAATATCACAAATTTCTTCCAGGAGTCAGATTTGGAAGCACATGACAGACCTTCGGGCCCTCTCCCTGCAATATGAGGATTCTTTACGGCCGCGGAGCCCACTGAAAGTGGAAAGTGAAATCGTAGGCGACCGGTGCCCTATTCAAGAGGGGCTAAGTTCGATGAAAAGTCTTGAAATCCTTCGACTGAGCAAATTCAGGGTGCTGGTGCCCCTGCCTGACTGGATATTTGTTCTTCATAACCTCATGGTGTTGGTATTACACGGCGATGACAGCTCTAGCGCTGATGATTATAAAGGCTTGGAAAGCATTATTAATGTGAGAAAGCTACGCTTGTCCAGCAAGCAAAAATGCAAAGGGTTTCCAAAAGAATTTGGAGAACCTAACGCATTTCCCAAGCTGAAAGAGCTAATTATAGAAGATTTTAATTCTTTGGAAAAATTTCCCTTGTTGCAGGATAATGCAATGCCCATGTTGAAGAGTTTGAGAATCATACTCTGCAGCCAAATTCGAGATGTGCCCGAAGGAGTAGAAGGGCTGAAGAGCCTTGAAGAATTAGAGTTGGATGCCCTTGAAGAATTAGAGTTGGATGCCAGTCTCCGAGAGAACATCCGTCCCCAGATCCTGAACGCCAGCAGAGTTAAGGTCAAGTTCAAAGAACGAACGCCTGAAACAGATAAGTGTCCATTGGATTCTTCACAAACTAATAATAGCTGTTGCCAATGTGTTGGCGACTTCCCCAGTAATATTGGTTGTGGCCAATGTCTTGCTAAGTTCTCCTGTATACAATAATATACTGTTATGTTAGAGTAGAGTAGAGGGTTGTATTAGGATATTCACATATTGTTATGTTGAAGGAGAGTAGAGGACTTCAGATTAAATATGGATTGTTTTACAAGTTATTTTTTTTTGTGATTCTACATTTATGTGAATTGAAAAAATTAGTGTGGAGTGATGTAGACATATTCATTGATGTAAAGTTTATTTTCAAACTTCCATGTTTTTCTATTGAATAAATTAGTTTGTTTTGTTGTTTTGTCAATGACTATTTAGCATTTATATGAATCTAAAATTGAAAAATCTTGATATAATATTTAATTGAGATTTACTATATTTAATTGAGACACATTTACTAATATGTATTATCATTTTGTTTTCAAACTTCCATATTTCTCTATTAAATAAATTAGTTTGTTTTGACTATTTAGCATTTACTTGAATCTAAAATTGAAAAATTTTGGTATAATATTTAATTGAGACACACTTGCATCAAATAAATTGTATTTTTCTTGTTTTACCCATGGTTTTTAGTTACAAGTTAATATTTTATTTTACATTTATGTGAATGGAAAATAATGTTGTTAAATAAAATAATATTTTATGTCAAACACATTTATTTATTTTATATATTTTTCAATTTTAATGTTTTTTTTTTTCAATCTTATATTTCTCTATTGATAAAATAAAAAAAAATTCATGACATTTTAACACTACTTTTAATTAACATATTTATTCAGAGAAAAGTTGTTCATGATATTTTAACACTAACTTTTAATTAAATTCAGACAAGGGATAATGATGTAACAATATGAGATGCAACTAACTATGAATGTTATGATAATTTTTCATTATACCCTAAACAGGATTAACAATGAAATATTGATAGATTATTATTTGTTTAAATTGTTTTAATCAGTGTTTCACGGGGATGCGTCCCCCAAGGTGGGGTGCTTCGGGGAAAGGGTGCGGGTGCTCCGGGGAAACGTTTCCTCGGGTGCCCCTTTTGGAGAAACTTGGGGAGACCCCTGTGTTTCCCCTGTGTGGGGTGCGTGTTTTCTCAAAAGAGGTGTTTATGGAAGTTTCTCATTGAAAAGGTATTTCATTACTGAATCTGAAATCATAATTTGAATCATGTTTATTATTAATATCATTTACAAATTTAAATTTAGTACTGTTTACTATTTAGTATTTAGTATTTAGTATGCACAATGACGAATTTAGTAATTTACATGGGCTGAATTGTTATTGTTGAGATTTTATCTTTAATATTTATATATTTTTTATAATTTTAGAGCCGGGGACCCCTATGCCATGAATTTCCCCAAAATTTGGGAGTGCTCCCACACGTCCCCCTGTGTGTCTCCCCACTCCCGCACACCCCCTCCCAAAGTCTTGGTGGAACATTGGTTTTAATGGTTATAGAGTTTTATTAGTTGCATTCTAGAGTCGTATGTGGCACAATGGTGTATGCTACTTCCTTATATATAATGTTTTTAGATATGGCAATGGATTTGATTATAGTCATTTATTGTGTTTGTGTTGTGTTGTTATGAAGATATATGATGTGCATTAACATTCACACTAGTAATCTAAGTTTTTGGGTGTACCTTCACCCCTTTTATATACTTTGGTGTTCTTTTATAATGAGTGTCCATACAATAGATTTGAATTACTCAGCCTATTTCATTTTCTATATGAATGTTGGAATTGTGAGCTCCCATTTGGACCCATTCCCATTTCATTAGTACATTTTGTTAGTTTTGAAGTTACTTTGAAGGTGTTTACACCACGATTAGGGGTGCTTCATGAGATTTGGGGTACATGTTGTATGTTCATACCACAAATAACCCATGATAGATTTGGATAGAGGAGACAACTTTCTTAGTGGTTTCTTGACCTCAAGTGGGTGCTTACTTGGCATTCTTCTATAGGGTGTTAGAGTTCTCTTACTTTCTTGGTGGACACCCTTCATTGTGACCACATGGAGAGGTTCACTCACTTGGAGAACACCCTACATGAGAGGAGTAACATTATGCATCTTGGAGAAGGGAAGCATGCCCTAGATGGCTTGGGGTAACCCGGGTTCCTGGTTGAAGGCTTGGAATTAGCTTGGGGACATGTTGAACCTAAACAAATCCCCATTAAATTTTGATCTAAAAATTAAAAGATCCCTAAACATTTATTTTTCTTTTTTCATTATTAAATTTATTTTCATTAATTTAATTTTGATTTATAGATTTATTCGATTTTATAAATAATTTTTCAATTGTTTCTTTGAGATTTAAAATATTAAAAATTACAATAAACTTCAAAAAAAAATCCATAAAATATTTAAATCCAATTAAAAAATAATGAAATCCTTCAAATACCAAGTAATATCGCTTATCGGGTCATGATTTCATGCCCTTCATTTTCCAGAAACCCTGATACCCGATAATCTTTTACGACAATATTTTGTTATTCCCCATATCGTATATTAGAATAATGTTTAATATTAGACGCCTGATATCTGATATGCGATAGAGCAGATACCCGAGGTCCTGATATCGGATATCGAACGTATCTTTAAACCAAAATTACATATACCACCGATGTTCGAATATCCGAGGATCATTTAGAAGATGACTAAGGGTTAAGCAGAAGATTAAACATGGATTTAAAGCAATAAAACACATGATTAAATTCTTAACCTGTCTGGTTTTCAASAAGTCCCGAGGTCGCAAGATTGATTTATTACAGCAGCTGGTTAATAAACTGTGATGGAAATTAGAARAAAAAAACGTCGGGCTTATGATTTATAGAGACCTGACAATTAGCTAGTGTCATTTATAACACTTATGAGCGTATCTGACCAAATATTAACCTTCAATTATATGAAATTCCCATGTTTCCACTGTCATWTTTACCATTACCAGCCGCTGTGAACAAGTYTTTTTTGAAATATTTCCACAAGARCAAATTTCATTTTCCCTTGCAATAAAAGTAAGTTCAAGTTTCCTTTTACATTTATCCTTATGAAGAATTCTTTGCATCACTATATTTGATTTTTCCTTTGTATAATTGTTACAGGTGTAATATAACCAACTAGAGGATCCAAAAAGCAGGCTAAGGCCACCGAGACATTAGCTAAGGAAAATCCCGATGCTTTCCCGTTCTTGAATACTTCACATGAAGTTCGTGTCAGCTGCAAACAATGGAACGAGATGTATGATTTTTTGGAGATAGGAAACTTCTCAAATAAAAATCCAGAGGACTCTGACAAATTTGTAGATATTTGTTGTTCGACCCTCCACAAGATAGTAACCAGACCAGTCTTGACGCCATATTTAGAAATGGTACATTGGATTATTTGTCATGTGGTTTTAAACACCTGCACTATAGCAAACGAGGCAAAACAGGTAATGGGGTCTTTTTGCCTTGAAGATTTAGAAGCAATGTGTAAATTAGTCACACCTGAAATGAAATTGGATGAAAAATTTCTTGATGCATTTGTGAGAAAAGCAATGTGTAAATTAGTCACACCTGAAATGAAATTGGATGGAAAATTTCTTGATGCATTTGTGAGAAAAGCAATGTGTAAATTAGTCACACCTGAAATCAAATTGGATGAAAAATTTCTTGATGCATTTGTGAGAAAAGAGGTAACTGATATGCAAATATAGATTCCTGAGTTAATTAAAGAATGGTTGGTTGATGATTCCAATTTCAAATTAGATCTAAAGGATTGTATCCTATTAACAAGGATTGTATCCTATTAACATTGTGATTCTGTGAATCATCTCCTATGACATTGGCTGCCATGTTATGTAGACTACATGGAGAACCTAATGCTCTTCCATTATATTAGAATGGGTTCCTTTGATTCACCAGGTTTTGGATAAAGGAAAGATTTTTAATTGGGCAATCATCTTATCCAACAATTTGAAGAGGCAAGTTGATAAAATATTGACAACTCCCCCTAGTTTTACTCAGTTTTTCATGTTTGGTTATTTGATATATGCCATATGTGCTAAAAGTTAAAACAACTTTCCCATTGATGAAATGGAGTTGGTCTCCATCACATCAACCTATTCACATTTATTGCAACATCTATTGGTGATTGGTTCATCGAAGAATCTTTTTTTTATATAAGGATTTATGTGTGTGAGGCTCCACCACATGTTGTCCCTAGGTATGTTCCATATAGGCTAGTTCTCAGGGAGATTATTTATCAAACAACTGGTACAGGTATAACATTGGCTCTGAAGGCTGGTTCAAAGAAGGTCTAGCCTTATTTTCTAATCAAGTTGGGTATTTTCTCCTTATTTGATTATCAATGTGCCAGAGTGGAGGCAACATCTCTTGAAAAGATCCAACTGTCTCATATTGCTTTCAAAAAACATGATCCTCTGAACATTGCACATATTCATTTCAAGCCTTAATAAATTTCAAAGATTACAAAGATGATCACATTCCTTTTGATGAAGTATTCCAAAGAGCTAAATCATACGAGGAAGTATGTAAAAGAATTGAAGAGATTCCAAAACGTCCTAAGAGAGATGTTTTTTTAGCCTTTCAAAGACATAGGAATTTGTCCTTGGGAAATATATTCACAATTGGTCATAAATCTCTCCAAGGCCATGAAAAACAACAATTTCTAGAAAAGCAGTCACAACCTTTAGATAATGTGCAGGTTAAGAAACTAGAGTAGGGGAATCAACCTTAGCTAGATCAAGAGTTGGATACTACACAGAGGAATGGTCCACAAAAGAATCAACTAGAAGAAAACGTGGGTGCCATTGCAATCACTGCTATCTCTAAAAATCATCAGGCATCATTTCTAGGTAATCCTTCTGTTGAAATTGTTTATCTTGATTCTTTAGAACCAATTGTAGAGGAGACACCTCCTCTAGGTGAATATTTTTTCAGTCCTGATAAAAAAACCATTATAAAGGGAAAACCTCAAAAAATGAAATTGGAACAAATAGGAGATACTCCTCTCAAACAAGTCATGGTATGGAATGCATCAAAACTTGATGACCTAGAATTTGTTGGTGAAGTTGCATACTCAATGGGAAATTTTTCTCATGCTAACAAGTGGTCTATTGATAATATCAAAATTATTATCAGTCAACAACAAGACAAAATTGAGTTTTTCGAGAATTATTCGCAAAAACAAAATTATCTGGCTAAGTCAGATTACCAAAATCGAATTAATGCTATTAAACAAAAACATCAGGATCAACTTCAGAATCTTGAAAGACATTTCAAACTGGAGACCAAGAAGTTCCAGGAAACATTTGCAAACGAGATTACAAAAAATGACAGAGAAATAAATAAGATTTCCTCACAAGTCAAATATTTGCAAGGTACACAATTGGCATGGGAAAGCATAAAGGAAGAGGCTTTGACATCAAATGAGTATCTCATATTATCTCAGGAATATTTATATGATAAATTGAGTCATGTTGAGAAGTTCAATAAAACCCCGAATGATTTCTTAAACATTATCAAATATAAGTTGTCTGAATTTAAGCATGTTTAAGATACATTTGAGAAAGTGAAGAATTGGTAGGAAAAATACAAATCAGCTCCAGATAACATCTCACACATTTCTGAGTGAGACAAAATCATAATCCAAATCACTTTGGACACTTGGGTGCAGAAATGAAACCATTCATAGAACCTGGTCACAAATGCAATCAAATATTGTTCTAACATTTGGGATAATGAAGTAGCGCTATCATCATTGAGTTTGATATGTCTAGTGTACAATTTCTGGGATTTTTAGTCTTGGGATAATCTTCCTTCAGTGATATCCAACAACAAAGAAAATACATTGAGGGATTGATTCAAGGTTTAGATAGGTGGGATATGAAAGAAATCAATCAATTCCTTGTCAATCAAGCAATATGCACAAAGGTCATCAACAACTTTTGTTCCAAGTTACAAGGAGAAATAACATCGTCGTAGGAAAAATTTTCTATTGTGAAATTCATTTGGATAAGTGAACTCGTGGACTCATATCACAAACCAAAAATGAAAGCAACAAATCAAGAAAACGACCCTTCAAAGTTGAAACAAATTTCTTTATTTAGATTTTTCTCTGTTTTAGTTTTCTAAGAATTTTGATTTTATGTTATATTGAGCCTTATTTATAGAATTTTGGAGAAAGGAAAAAGGTGTTGGCATTATTGATTGTGTGTTGTCATTGATGGAAACATGAGTAAAAAATGTACAATAGTCATAGGAAAAGGAAGATCACCTTGGGGTAGAAGCAATTCATGATCAGTGTTGATCATGATAGGATCAACAAAGATCCTATGTTCCTAAAGCTTAGGAGATATAGTGGGGAGATTCTACAAAGAATATCAATATGGTATGTTCATTATATGTCTTTGAGATTATAAATCTTAGAAGAGATAATGTAGTAGGTAAGCGCGAGGTGTAGAGGAATCCTATATAAACCAAAATCTCAAAAGAGATGGCGTAGTTGAAGTAACATAGGATACAAATTTATGCGAGTGAACAACTCCCTTTGTAAAAGATCTAGTTACAACAACCATTAGATTAGTTCGGGATATATCATGATTGTTAGATAGAATCAAGTAGAAGGACAGGATAAGAGGACCCCATAAGGCATGAAGTCTTGAAACCTCCGAAGTCGTGAACTCAAGTTGACTGTTCAATCACGTGGAGAAAATTTGGGTCAGTTCTCAACCGTTGGATCAAACAGTCAACTCCAGCATTGACCACTCCAGTGAAAAAGAGTTTGAAACAAGAAATTTTACCCGAAGGCTGAAGCCCCAAAGTCACGAACTCCCGTCGATCGTCGGATCAGTGGAAGAATAGGAAATCCCATCAACCATTGATCTGGAGTGAAAATATTGAAACTGTCAGATTGCGCTAAGGAAGTTGGTGGTCAACTCCGACATTGACCTACTACAGTGATAAGAAACTCAGATAAAATAAGAACTCCCGAACCGTGGATTTCTGGAATAAACAAAGGTCGTCGGATCAAGACCGTTGAAGATCTTTGGTGATAGATATATTCAACACTTCGACGATGATTGAAGGTTGATATAAAAGTGAAAAACTCCCAGAGCCACGAAGTACCGAAGCCATGAAGTGCAAATCCATGATCCAGGAGGGAGACATGTGGTAGAATAGAAAGATGACACATGGCCCAATCAGATGGTGACAAGTGTCAAGGTCGATGTGGCACATAAGGAATTTGAAAGTCATGAATCATGGTGACACGTGGCACACATACTGTGGGTCCACGTCAACCTAGGTGATGTCAGCATGCCACATCACTCTAGGACTACAGCCTCCGGGGATGTCCAACTTTTCCTACCAGCAAAAGTGCCCGAAGCTCCGAAGACCGAAGTCGTGAACTAACGTTGTTTGTTGATCTAAGATCCTCTAGGATATCACATGACTATTAGATCAAGCACAGTGGAAGAATAGTGTAAGCATGAGATGTTAGCTTACAACAAATGGTCACCGTCATTTTATGACTTATTCAGTAGGTAAACCTCTAGACTAATTGAACTACTTCAGAGTTATAGTAACCTAGAGTCTCGGAGTGTTGAAGCTCCGAAATAAGATCTAACCGTTCATTGAGGAGGAGGATCCACGGTCGATATCCAAAAGTGAAAAAGTAACATGCATGAAGATTAGCTTGGTGGAGGCAGCGCACAATGATCTAGACCATTAAATTTTATGGACACACGTCAACTCGAGATTAAAGTGCACAGTGGCCAAGTGTTAAATCTCCTCTATGATGAAAGAGCACAGACTATGGATCTCAACTCTTGATTAAGTCGTGATCATCGATTTTTTTGAAGCCTTTGGGTAAGCCAGGATCATCCTTTCAATGAAAGATTAAAATCGATCGTTCGTTATACTAGTGAATAGAGTATACACACTTCAGTGAAATTTACTCCAGAAGAATACAAGGTTTGCAAAGTCCAATAATCTTGAATAATCAGAGAGTCTGAGCTCTTGTTTGCCTAAGTCTGCAATGCTAGCTCCTGGTCATGTGAAGGTTCTTAAAGCAACTCGAGGGCCAAGTTCAATAACTACACAGAAAAAATGAGTTAAGCCCTTGGTTCTTAGCCGAAGGGCATATTAAAAATATGTCAATAGGGATTTCTTATATGTACTTCGACAAAGTTCACTTCGGGAAGTATTACTCTGATAAAATGGAAGAAGGCCAAAGTCTAGAGGACTTGTATCAACATTGGTCTCGTGATAGAAGAATAAGGGTGAAAGAAGAGGTGCTATGAACAATGCTTAAAATGGATAAGCCTGTGGTTTTGATCCCATGCTCATTTGAACATTGGGTTGAAGGAAGCACCTCATACAGATTTAATTTCTGTAAACATCTTAAGGTCTATAGAGTAATTCGACAAAGATTAACACCATAAAAATACAGAGAGTCGTTAAAAGATCGAATATGATCTGTTGGCGAACTGAGGATGCAACATAAGCATGAGAATGATATAATGAGTTGATCCATATATGTGATACACTCATGAGGACAAAATTCAAATCAAGATTAGTTAGTTAAATGAAGAGGTGCAATGGTTCATGTAAAAAAGACACAATGGTTCAATCCTATACATGTTGAAATACTATATAAACTAGAAGTGGCGGTGAATCTAAGTGTGTCTTGGTGGATTATATATATATATATATATATATATATATATATATATATATATATATATAAACTAGAAGTGGCGGTGAATCTAAGTGTGTCTTGGTGGATTATATATATATATATATATATATATATATATATATATATATATATATAATGGATTGAATGGAAGTTCATTCTATCAGGTTGGTGCCTGTTTACAAGTCGAGTCTTGTTATGAGGGTTGGATTCCTCACATCTCAATTGGATTTGAGATCAACAAGTTGGGTCTTGTTATGAGGGTTAGATTCCTCATTTCTCAGTTTGATATGAGAACTACAAGTTGTGTTTTGTATTAGAGAGTTGGATCTCTCATATTCGGTTGAAGTCAGAGACATTAAAGGATTGAATTTATATGTTTTCATACAAGTTAAATAAATAAAAGAAATATATTATATCTACTTCATACAATTTGTGTTTTATATGTTTATGAATAATAAATTGAACTGCATATCTTATTCAGTTAATTTAGTTAATCTATGAAAGTGTGAAAAGTAGCCAAAATTTCTAGACATTGATTCACCCCCCCTCTCAGTGTCAAGTGTATATTTCAAAAATTGGTATTAGAGTGGGTACCTTCTGCACAGTTTAAACATTGGAAGGTAGATTCTGAAGAAATGGGTGGAAAAATGGCTCTCTCCACAAATGAAGCTCCCTTATTTGATGGAACATATTGTTGGGTATGTGTTATATTCTTTGCACGAGTAGTAGTGTCTGAGCATATGCATCGGGCGTGCAGGGGAGTTAGAGGGGTACGGAGCCCCCTGTGCAAGGGTCCAGGGGTAGCACCCCTGGAATTGTTTTCTACCTCGGGAAACGTGTCATGTATTTAGGTGTTTTTTTTCTTGGCACATGGTTTTTTGCCGATGGTTTTCTATTTTCGGTTAAGGAATTAGGGTTTTGGACTAATCCAGGTCATTGGGTTAGGGTTTTGGATGTCGCTGGCTCCTATATGTATATTGTATTGTAAGCAATGTAACACAATGAATGAATGAATATAATATATGCTGGTTTTCGCGGTTTGGGTTTCCAAGGGAAAAATCTCTGTGTAATGTTTGCCAGTGTATCTTTTCTATTCTTTTCTGAATATCTGTTTACAGTAGACATTGTACAAAGTTAGAATTTACATTTGGTATCAAAGCTTTATTGGCTTCGGGGGGACTCCTTTGTGATGCAGGAGCATCGTAAACAACCAGCCAAGCAAACGACGTAAGAGGCGGAAGACAGCTGGAAGACCACTAGTGCACGTTTTTGAAATGTTTTTGAATCATTAATGTAATGGTTAAAGGGAAACGTACTTGCATATTGTAAACAGATCATGAGCGATTCACTCTCATTTGTAGAAGGTAGAGGCATTTATGCATAGTTAATGAAAGTAGGTAGATTTGAATTCATATATTAGACAGTTTAGGAAGTAGGAGGGAAAACGGATATAAACACCCTCACCCTTGTATCATTGTAACATTATCATCATCATTCAGACTTTCATAAGCTGGAGAGTTGTAGCAAAGAGCTGTAGAGAAAGACCCATGTACAGAAGCTTGAAATAATATAAGAAGCTTTGAATTAGATTTCATGGTGTTATGATGTTTTCTGTTTGTACATGTTGAATGGTATGCTTACAGTTGTTCTATTCTCTCTGTTATTCATTTGTTTTAATACTATGTGTTTGTATGATTTCATATTGAATGTTTGAAGTTTGAGAGAGAAAGAGAATGAGTTTCAATTGTTTCTCATCCTGAGAGAAGTTCCTGCAAGGAGTGCAGTGAAGTGTCCGCAAGGTGTGCGTTGACAAGGTTTCTGAGTTTTATCTCAGAAAGCTCAGGAGAGATACCATTATTCTCATTCCAATAGAAGTGCAGGTGAAGCATAGAGGCCGTGCAAGGTGTGCGCAGGTGGGTTGAAAGCTAGAAATTATCAACCAAAGGGAGATTTGAAGGACTGTTGTTGCAGAAGGTGCACAGAGTCGAAGAATAAAATACTTTGAAGTATTTGAAAGAGTGCCGCAAGGAGTGCGTGCATGAGTCCTTTGGATTTTTGAGTTTGCGAGTTAAATCTCGAGGAGGGATAGTACCTTTGAAGTATTCAAAGGGAGACAAGATAGAATTTATCTCACAGAAGTAAAGCTCAAGAGGCAGGACGCTGATTCGTCTCATAGAAGCCATTGAGGAAGGGATTGAATGGTCGAAATTCTCCATGGAGAACTCGTGAAGTCGCGAGGACCGTAGGATCTAGAGAAGTTGTAAGGTGGATAGAGGTTGGACGAACTCATCCTTTTGGGTTCAAGAATCAACGAGGACCATTGATTGTGGTCAGGTTGAGCGTTGGATCATTTCTCGAACTCAGGGTTCATGAGTTTGGAGGTGGAAGACCAAACCCTTGAAGTCGCGAAGTTCCGATTTGCGAGAATCGAAAGAAGAGATCTAGGTCGTTGGATCTGAACAAGCAGGAACAACTATGGGATCAGAAACCTCTTTGCTATATCGTGTATCAGGGTTTCGAAGGTTGGGAGGAATCAGTTTCAACTACAGGAGTTGCGAAGTGGCGAGAGTTGAGAGCTTGTGTGAATGCATGACACATCTATCAGGCGAGGACCACAAGGGTGATAGGTGGCGTGTACTCACACATCGAGGGGTCAACCCATAGTTTCCCTCTCATGTCTCGGGGTTTCACAAGGGGAGAGCACCAAGGTTCGATACTCCAACTCACAAGGTCGTGAAGTTGCGAGAGGTGCTAGTGCTTATCCCTAGCCGACGATCACGCGTGGTGGGCGTTGACAAAGAATGAGCTATACCCATATTGTGATCTCGGGCATCGGAGGTTGGAAAAAGAGAAGTTGAGGGGATTTGACTCGCAAACTTCTGAGTTGATAGAGACGTCTGTGTAAGGACCAGATCGTGGTCATATAGAAGCGTAAGGATCACCCTGGAGTAAATCTACATAGGGCGATTTTTACAAAGGACCTATGGATTCATTGGACATTCCAGCGAGAAACAAAGGAGCCGCTTTGGCTCAAGGGAATTTTGGAACGATCCTGAGTGGATCTTGGCTCGAGGGTTTGGAGTTTTGCATCAGTTTTGGTATCAGAGCTTGACTATGTTTGTATATTACAGACGAAGGAAGCAGGAGGAAGAAGAGTACTCTGATATGCATCAGTTGTGGTATCAGAGACTAGAACAAATTTCTTTGATTTCTATAGCAGAGGGAAGGGAAAAAATTTTACAGCTATGCCGCCAAGAAGAAGAGACAAACGATTACCTGATCCAGTAGAGGAAAGAGAAGCGTCGAGAAGAAGAGATAGGCAAATACTTGATCCAGCTGGAGAAAGAGACATGCATGAATTACGTGCTAGAATGGATGCTATGGAGACAACACAGAGGTGCACAGTCGACGCTGGGAATATCAGTGAGGATGAAAGTGAAAATGAAGCTATAAACGAAGAAGTTGCAGTCGAGGATGCTGCAAAAGAACGCCTATTCAGGGTTGTTGCAAGGATAGGTGCCAGAGCGAAAATGGACATTCCAGTGTATGAGGGAAACCTGGATGTTGAAGAACTTCTAGACTAGATTAGAGCTCTGGATAAATACTTCGACTATGAGGATGTCGAGGAAGACAAGAAATTCAAACATGTTGTTACTAGACTTAAAGGACATGTAGCACTATGGTGGGATGAACTACAGGCTGACAGACACTACAAGGGAAAGCAGAAAATCAAGAGTTGGGATAGAATGGTTGCAAAGATGAAAGCCAAATTCATACCCAAGGATTATCAAATCACTATGTTTCGGAGGATGCAAAATTTGAGACAGAAGGTGATGTCAGTGAAAGAATACACTGAAGAGTTCTACAAGATAAACATCAGAGTAGGTCATCGAGAAAGCGACGATGAAAAAATTGTTAGGTACATGAATGGTCTGCGATATGACATTCAAGATGAGATGAGCATGATGATCATTCAAAATGTGGAAGATGCTTATCAAATGACTCTTAAAGCTAAAGAGAAGCTGAGCCGAAATCAAGGTCAAAGAGGCCGAGGTAGAAGTCAAGCCAGAGGCAAAACAATTGCCCAAGACAGAACTCAAAAATCTAAAGAAGAGGGGAAGAAGCCTCAAACTCAACTTGAGAGAGGGGAAGCTCATAGGGAAGGCAGTGTGCTGATAGAAACACTTTTCCTCGAGCTAGAGGAAGAGGAAGAGGCAGAGGTGGTGAAGTGAAATGTTTTACTTGTGGAAAAGTCAGACATAAATCTTATGAGTGTCCAGATAGGAAGAAAGAAGGTGGTGAGACTCACATTGCCAAAGCTCAAGGATGGAATGTTGAGGTAGAAGATGCTGAGGGTGGAAGATCTTTGATGATGCAGAAAGTTCTCTTAACGCCAAAGAAAGAGGAAAAAAATCCAGCCCAAAGAAACAGTTTGTTTTAGACTGCTTGCAAGACCAAGGACAGGGTATGCAAGGTCATAGTGGACAGTGGTAGCACAGATAATCTTGTTTCTATAGAGATGGTAGAAAAACTGGAACTGGAGACTGTTGTACATCCAAGCCCATACAGAGTTTCATGGCTACAAAAAGGACATCAGGTAAATGTCACTAAACAATCTTTAGTTGAATTTAAAATAGGAGGATATAAAGATGAAATATTGTGTGATGTCATTCCCATGGATGTTTGTCATCTATTGTTGGGTAGACCATGGCAATATGACAGAAGCATGATTCATGATGGGAGAAAGAACACGTACACCCTAGAGAAAAATGGGAGGACACACATGTTGTTGTCGATTAAAGATAAAGAAGTGAAACTAGAGATAAGCAACACTGTACTTCTCATGAGTGGGAAGGAACTTCTTAAGGAGGTTAAGAAGAAGGAAGACACACAATTTATTGTGGTGAGGAAGCCTAGAATTTTTTTGACCTGTACAAGAGTGGATGATTTACCAGAAGAAATCCAGAAGTTGTTGGAAGAGTTCGTTGATATAGTAGTGGACGAACTACCTTGTTCGTTGCCACCGATCAGGAGTATAAGCCATCACATTGATATTATACCTGGAGCCAGTTTACCAAACAAAGCAGCGTAAATATTGATGTTGTAAGAGAATGAGGAAGTTAAGAGGCAAGTCCAGGATTTAATGGACAAAGGATTGGTTAGAGAGAGCTTGAGTCCATGCGTTGTTCCAACAGTGCTCAGCATGAAGAAAGATGGAGGCTAGAGGATGTGTACGGACTCAAGGGAAATCAATAAGATTACCATCAGATACAGATTTCCATTGCCAAGGATGGATGATTTGATGGATTTCTTGAGTGGAGCAAGATTTTTTTCAAAGATTGATTTGAAAAGCAAGTATCATCAAATTCATACGAGAGAAGAAGATGAATGGAAGACATCATTCAAGACGAATGAAGGGTTGTATGAATGGATTGTCATGCCATTTGGCTTAACAAATGCACCCAGTACTTTCATGAGATTGATGAACGAAGTCCTGAAGGATTTCATTGGGAAATTCGTCATTGTATATCTTGACGATATATTGATTTTTAGCAAGACAGAAGAAGAACACTTGAAGCATTTAGCTACAGTGATTACAACAAGGGAAATTGTTTTTTTTTTACTGGGGGAATCGGCAACTCGCAGTTCTCGTACTCGCATGACACGGGGTCGATCCCCGTCGGCTACCACTATAACCCCAGGTGCAACCACCCAGCCCGCAAGAATGGCGCACGAGTAAATCTGGGTGAGAATCGAACATGAGACTTCATTTTACAAATTTCCTTCCATTTACACTGCACTTGCCAATCCGTCTACACCCGTGTGGGCACAACAAGAGAAATTGTTGATAAATATGAAGAAATCATCATTTATGAAGACATAACTCATTTATTTGGGTTTTTTAATCTCTGCAAATGAGCTGAAGATGGATCTGGATAAGGTAGAAGTGGTTAAGAATTGGCCATCGCCGAAAGGTGTGTTTGAAGTTTGAAGCTTCCATGGTTTAGCTATTTTCTACAGGAAATTCATCTAAAATTTCAGTGGTGTTAGTGCACCGATGATGGATATGGTGAAGAAAAGACATAAATCTTTTCACTAGACAGAGGAAGTAGAGAAGAGTTTCAATCTGTTAAAGAAGAAGATCACAGAGCAACCGATTTTGGTTTTGCCAGATTTTAGCAAGACATTTCAGGTCAAGTGTGATGCGAGTGGATTTGCAATTGGAGCGGTCTTGAGCCAAGATGACAAACTGATCGCATACTTCAGTGAAAAACTGAATGAAGTGAAGGTTAAGTACTCCACATATGACAAGGAATTCTATGCGGTCATACAAGCGCTGAAGAAATGGAGACATTATTTGGTTCCCAAGGAGTTTGTTTTGTACAGTGATAATCATGCTTTACAATTCATGACTCAACAAGAGAAGTTGAACCAAAAGCATGCTAAATGGGTTGAATACATGAAGAATTTTACTTTTCTAATCAAGCATATTTATGGAACTGCTAACAAAGTTGTTGATGCTTTGAACAGGAAATGTTTGCTTATGCAGGAATTTAGAGTAAAAAGTTTGGGTTTTGATAACCTTAAAGAGATGTACAGGGATGACCTAGATTTTAAGGAAGCATATGAGGCATCTGAGAATCCAATTCTCAGGGACAGAAACCAATGGACTGAATATATGATCCAGGATGGATTATTATTCAGGGGCAATCAACTATGTATTCCAAAATGCTCCATTAGGGAGAATTTGTTGAAGGAAAAACACATTGGAAGATTGGCTGGACACTTCGGTCATGATAAGGCATTCCCAAAGATGAATGAATCATATTTTTGGCCAGGCATGAGGATAGATGTTAAGAGATTTGTGGACAGGTGCAGAATTTGTCAGAACACTAAAGGACGAAGGCAGAACACAGGGTTATATCAACCATTACCCATACCAGAAAATCCGTGGGATGCAGTGAGCATGGATTTTGTATTGGGACTGCCAAGGATGCAAAGAGGATGTGATTCAATCTTTGTGGTAGTTGACAGATTTTCAAAAATGGAACATTTCATACCATGACAGAAAACCAGTGACGCAACTCATATTGCGAACCTGTTTTTCAAAGAGGTCGTTATACTTCACGGTTTTCCAAGGAGTATCATTTTTGATCGAGATACCAAGTTCATAGGACATTTCTGGAGGACTTTATGGAAGAAGTTGGGGACAAGTTTGTCTTTTAGCTCAACGTATCACCCTCAAATGGATGGGCAAACAGAAGTCGTGAATAGGAGCTTGGGAGATTTACTGATAAGGCTAGTGACTAAACACCACAGTTAGTGGGATCACATTCTACCACAAGTGGAATTTGCTTATAATGATTCGATCAATAGAAGCACAGGGCAGAGTCCATTCCAAATTGTATATGGAATGCAACTAAGGGGAGTTTCTGAATTGAAAGATTCGGAACAAAATGAATTCAGGAGTGCTAGTGCAGAGGACTTTGCAGAAGCAATGAAGGAGCTTCACAGCCAAGTCAAGGAATGATTGCAGAGCTCAAGCCAAGAATACAAGCACAAAGTAGATCAACACAGGCGAGAACTTCAATTTGAAGTTGGTGATCTGATTCTCGCACATCTGAGGAAGGAAAGGTTCCCAAGGGGAACATATAACAAATTGAAGATGAAAAAGATTGGACCATGCAAGGTCATAAGGAAATTTGGGGCAAATGCATATGAGATTGAATTACCCGATGGGATCGAAATATCACCGATATTCAATATTTCAGATTTGTACCCTTACAGAGCTGAAGAAACAAGAGCAGAGGAAGAACAAAAAGAGATTCAGTGGACCAAACAAATTCCTGTAGCTGAAAAGCCACAGATGGAAAGAATAATTGACAAGAGGGTTAGTAAAAGGACCAAGAGGAAGGAGTATTTTGAATACTTGGTCAAATGGAAAGGACACCCAGTTGAAGATGCTAATTGGGAGGATGAAGCAGAAATTCAGAAGCATGGATAGACCATGCAAGAGCTCATGAACAGGAGTTCATGAAAATTTTTAAGCAATGGAGTATGATGCAGGAGCATCGTAAACAACCAGCCAAGCAAACGACGTAAGAGGCGGAAGACAGCTGGAAGACCACCAGCGCACGTTGTTGAAATGTTTTTGAAGAATTAATGTAATGGTTAAAGGGAAGCGTACTTGCATATTGTAAATAGATCATGAGCGATTCACTCTCATCTATAGAAGGTAGAGGCACTTATGCATAGTTAATGAAAGTAGGTAGATTTGATTTGAATTCATAGATTAGACAGTTTAGGAAGTAGGAGGGAAAATGGATATAGACGCCCTCATCCTTGTATCATTGTAATATTATCATCATCATTCAAACTTTCATAAGCTGGAGAGTTGCAGCAGAGAGATGTAGAGAAAGACCCATGTACAGAAGCTTGAAATAATATAAGAAGCTTTGAATCGGATTTCATGGTGTTATGATGTTTTTTGCTTGTACATGTTGAATGGTATGCTTACAGTTGTTCTATTATCTCTGTTATGCTTTTGTTTTAATACTGTGTGTATGAATGATTTCATATTGAATGTTTGAAGTCTGAGAGAGAAAGAGAATGAGTTTCAATTGTTTCTCATCCTAAGAGAAGTTCCTGCAAGGAGTGCAGTGAAGTGTCCACAAGGTGTGCATTGACAAGGTTTCTGAGTTTTATCTCAGAAAGCTCAGGAGAGATACCATTATTCTCATTCCAGCAGAAGTGCAGGTGAAGCACAGAGGCCGTGCAAGGTGTGCACAAGCGGGTTGAAAGCTAGAACTTATCAACCAAGGGGAGAGTTGAAGGATTGTTGTTGCAGAAGGCGCACATAGTTGAAGAATAAAATACTTTGAAGTATTTGAAAGAGTGCCACAAGGAGTGTGTGCAGGAGTCCTTTGGAGTTTTGAGTTTGTGAGTTAAATATCGAGGAGGGATAGTACCTTTGAATTATTAAAAGGGAGACAGGATAGAATTTATCTCGAAGAAGTAAAGCTTAGGAGGGAGGACGTTGATTCATCTCGTAGAAGCCATTGAGGAAGGAATTGAATGTTCGAAATTCTTCGTGGAGAACTCGCGAAGTCGCGTGGACCATAGGATCTAGAGAAGCTGCAAGGTGGATAGAGGTTGGACGAACTCATCCTTTTGGGTTCAAGAATCAATGAGGACCATTGATTGTGGTTAGGTTGAGCGTTGGATCATTTCTTGAACTCAGGGTTCGTGAGTTTGGAGGTGGAATACCAAACCCTTGGAGTCGTGAAGTTCTGAGTTGCGAGAAGCGGAAGAAGAGATCTAGATTGTTGGAACTGAACAAGCAGGAACAACCATGGGATCAGAAACCTCTTTGCTATATCACATATCAGGGTTTCAGAGGTTGGGAGGAGTCAGTTTGAACTATAGGAGTTGCGAAGTGGCGAGAGTTGAGAGCTCGTGTGAATGTGTGACACATCTGTCAAGTAGGGACTGCAAGGGTGACAGGTGGCATGTACTCACGCATCGAGGGGTCAACCCATAGTTTCCCTATCGCGTCTCGGGGTTTCGCAAGGGGAGAGTGCCAAGGTTTGATACTCCATCTCACGAGGTCGTGAAGTTGCGAGAGGTGCTAGTTCTTAGCCCTAGCCAATGGTCACGCGTGGTGGGCGCTGACAAAGCAGGAGCTATACCCATATCGTGATCTCGGGCATCAGAGGTTGGAAAAAGAGAAGTTGAAGGGCTTCGACTCACGAACTTCCGAGTTGTGAGAGACGTCTATGTAAGGACTAGATCATGGTTGTATAGAAGCGTAAGGCTCACCCTGGAGTAAATCTACATAGGGTGAGTTTTACAAAGGACCTGTGGATTCATTGGACATTCCAGCGAGAAACAAAGGAGCTGCTTCAGCTCAAGGGAATTTTGGAACGATCCTGAGCGGATCTTGGCCCGAGGGTTTGGGGGTTTGCATCACTTTGTGGTCAAGGGTTTGGCTTGGGACTGTGATAAGCCTTGTTACAGTGGGAGATCTGTGGTATTGATTTTCAGGTGAAAAGAAATGGCAAGCAATTCGAAGATGGAGATCGAGAAGTTTAATGGGAAAATCTTTGAGCTGTGGAAGCTCAAGATGGAAGATATTTTGGTGGACAGAGATCAGTGGATCATGGTATATCTAGGTACTGTGCCTACAAGAACTTCTGTAGATGACTGGAAAAAGATGGATCGGAAGGCAAAGATCACAATATGATTGTGTCTCTCCGATTCAGTATTACTGAATGTGTCAGAGGAAGTTACAACCAAGGATTTATGGGAAAAGTTGGGGCAGTTGTATCAATCTAAGTCCCTGGTAAATAAAGTATTCCTGGGAAAGAAGCTGTATAACTTGAGGATGAGATATGGAGACTCGGTGGCAGAGCATTTGAACACCTTCAATATTGTGGTAAGTCAGTTAGTATCTGTTGAGATTAAAATTTCAGATGAAGATAAATGTATCAGTTTGTTGTGTTCTTTACCAGATTCGTGGGATAGTCTGCTTGTGGCCATAGGTAGTAATACAACTTCTTTGAAGTTTGAATAAGTGGTCTCATCCTTGTTGTTGGAGGAGATGAGATGAAAGAATATGGAAGGACATAGAATAGATGCATTATTTGCAAAAGGACGTTCCCAGGAAAGAAATAGATCTAATTTCTCAAGTGGGAGATCTAAGTTTAAGGGTTGATCTAAATATCGTGGAAAGTTTGGAAGGGTATGTTGGAGGTGTGGAAAAGAAGGGCACTACAAGAAGCAGTGTAGATCCAAAGTTGAGAAAAAGAAGGGATCTGAAGAATCTTCTTCTATAGAAGAAACGACCTCCAAGGAAGAAGGAGGGGATGTGTACTTGGCCTCTTCAAGCACACATGTAGATCATGAGGCATGGTTGATTGACTCTGGTGCATCCTTTCATATGACTCCCCACAGGGAGTGGTTCTGCAAATATGAAAAGTATGATGGAGGTAATGTTTTCTTAGGTAATGATTTGACAACCAAAATCATAGGAAGAGGAAGGGTCAAGTTGAGACTCATAGATAGAAGGAATAGAACACCGCTTGGTATTCTACACATCCCAGGTATGGCTAGAAATTTGATTTCTGTAAGCAAAATGGAAGATGCAAGGGTAAAAACAATTTTTGAAAAGGGAACTTGCAGGATGGTTCGAGGAGCAATGGTGTTGATGAAGGGAGTTCGGTTTGGAAATCTGTATAAGCTTCTAGGAAGCACTATTAGTGATGGTTGTAATAGCTCCATTGTTCCTGATATTGGAGTTGAAGAAGAAAGATCTCCTACAGTATCTAGAAAAAAGGTTATGTTGTGGTATCAAAGACTGGGGCATATCGGAGAGAAGGGTCTTCGACTACTACACGATAAAGGTATGGTTGAAGGTATGTCTAACTTCTCTTTGGATTTTGATTTCTGTGAACATTGTCTATATCATAGGGATGATTTTAGGGGCTAAATTTCGCTCATGGGATAATTTTCCATGTTTTTTCCAAAAACGAGATCCGCTATTTTAAAAATGATTCACCCAAATTCTATAAAATAAAATTATTTTACCTTAAAAATCGCTAGAATTTTATAAAAAAATATATAAAATACTTAGAAATTTGAACAGTTTTACAAAAATATCGCTAAACATTTGTAGTTGACATATGAAGGTTTAGTAAGATTCACCAAGGTTTCTACATTTTAAAATAAATTTCCATCCTTAAAATCATCCCTCTATATGGGAAGAAGAATTGGGTAAGATTCCCCTCTGGTGCAACAAGGGCAGAAGGAATTTTACAATTAGTTCACAGTGATATTTTTGGACCTATGTCAGTCCCATCATTGGGAAAATCTATGTACTATGTCTCATTTATAGATGACTTCTCGAGGAAAACTTGGATATATTTCCTCAGGAAGAAATCTAAAGTCTTTGACAGGTTTAAAGAGTTTAAGGCTTTTGTTGAGAATCAAACAGAGAAAAGAATTAAGGTGTTGATAACAGATAATGGCGGAGAGTCCTGCGGGAATGAATTTGAAGAATTATGTAAGAAGTGCAGTATAGCAAGGCAGAAGACTACTCCATGTACACCTCAGTAGAATGGAGTTGCAGAAAGGATGAACAGGATGCTGATGGAAAAAGCAAGGTACATGCTCAGTGGTGTCAGGTTAGGAAATAATTCTGGGCAGAGGCAGTGGGTACTGCATGTTATCTAGTCAATAGATCACCCTCATTAGTGTTCGGTGACAAGACTCCACACGAGGTATGGACTGTTAAGGAACCTTCTCTCACACATATTAAGGTATTTGGCTGCAATGCATATGTTCATGTTCCAAAGGAAAATAGGAGTAAGCTAGATAAGAAGGCTGAAAAATGTATCTTTATTCGATATAAAGATGGTCTCAAAGGGTATAAGCTTTGGAACCCAGAAACCAAGAAGGTAGTGTATAGCCGAGATGTGGTATTTAGAGAAATGAAGGATGTTGTTAAACAGGAAGTCCTACCAAGTAAGGAAGAACCAGAGAAGATAGAGTTTGATTTAAAGGATGATGA
>ML797712.1:68534-78833 GCA_009831015.1 Picea engelmannii | reverse complement strand
AAGCTCTACATCAAAGTATAGCTATTTGGGTTAAATGATCTAAAAAGGCCACGTTGTTAGAAGCCTTCGAAGAGGCTACTCAGATTGAAAAAGATATACTTAGTCTTAAGGACTCTTCTAGCAACGAAACTGAGACTGTTTCTTCCTCCAAAAAGAAGATTGAAATTCTCCCTAGACCTACACAAAACAAAACACAACCCGAAAACTCTGATTTGGAAAATTTAATCAAAGTTGTACAAAAATTATCTAATCAAGTTATAGATTTAAAAAGGTCGACTGAAGAAGCCTCTTCGAGTAAAGGACCCTACAAACCTCCTTTCCAAAAGCCTTTTCCTACCAACCGACCTAATCCAAACCCCGAAGGCTTGAACCTAGAAAGTTTGCAATGCGCTCTCCAGACAATTCTAGGAGCCCAAGATGACTTAATGCCTCCTGAAATCCCTCAAGAGGAAGTCGAGCAGGAAACAACTCAAGAAGAAGAGTCTTCTCCAAACATCTTTGGACACTTCTCGGATAGTATCTTTCAAGCTAACTTCGAGACTGTTCACCCTTACAACACTAGGAGTAAGACAACAAATAAACCTCCTGCCGAGAACACTACAACTTCACCTCCAAAGCCATCTAAATCAGTAGAAACTAAACAAAGTAATGCTGGCCCTAAATTAGATTATGATGTTGTTGAAGATCTTAAAAAATTACGGGCTAACATTTCTCTTTATGAGTTGTTGAAGTTTCCATTTTTGTTACAGAAGATGTTGCAAAATATTTCAGACAATGGAAAAATTGGTAACTCAAATGGTAATAAGGTTGTGAAAAGCAAAGCTCCGCAGAAGACTTCCACAAAAAGTAATCCTGATCTTCAAGATAAAGGAAGCCTTCCTGTACCACCTATAAATAATGTAAAAAATGTAAATAACGCAAGTAATGTAGATAAAGTAGCATTAGAAACCGCGAGTAAGAAATCACAAGCTACGACTCTAAGTACTCGCAAGAATGTACCTCCTTTTCTTTTAACTTTCGAAATCTTCAACAGAAATGTGCATAATTGTATGGTTGACTCAGGAGCATCATCAAATGTGATGCCTTGGTCTATCTACCAAAAGATTAATGCCGAAGTAGAACCATCTTCTTTGAAAATCATACAACTTGATCGAACAGATGTTAAAGTTATAGGCAAACTGGAAAATGTATTGATTAGATTATCTTCTAACCCAAAAGTTCATCAGGTTATTGACATAATTGTGGTGGATATTCCAGAAGTGTATGGTCTGTTTTTGAGTAGGGACTGGTCGGAGCAGCTACATGGTTACTTCGCGACGGACTGGTCTCACTTATGGCTTCCAGAAAACGGTAAGCCCAACAAGATCAGGGTGAATCGTGAGCATTACCTCAAGTTCACGGTAACAGACTTGAATGACCCCAATGAACCATACACACCTCCGGCTAATTCACCTGAAGTCCAAGGGATGGACACCTTCTTCGGAAATTTCGTGGCTGAAGCTTCACCTATCAACAATCCGGAACAACAATCCGAGATCGTGGCATGTAAGTAACCAACAGCTTCTATCCAACAGTCCTGTGAGCCCGATGGAAATCAAATTTGGTCTCTATATTTTGACGGTTCCAAGTCTAAAGAAGGAGCTGGTGCAGGTTGCATCATTATCGATCCGGCAGGTAACAAAACATTATTGGCTTGTAGGTTAGAATTTGAATGTACTAACAATATTGCAGAATATGAGGCTTTACTGCAAGGTCTCAGAAAAGCCTTGGACATGCATATTCAAAATCTGATTGTATTTGGCAACTCTGAGATAGTGGTTAGGTAGGTAAGGGATTCTATACACTGTCTTTCCTCGCATCTCAAATGTTACTAGTCTGAGGAATGGAGTTTAATGAACAAATTTTCTGCTTTTAATATAAATTCCATACCTAGATTAAATAATGCTGAAGCAGATCTACTCGCTAATGTTGCCTCTAAACTTCTTCCTGCAGAAGGCTTATCCCCAAAAGCATTCTCCATGGAGCTATTGTTTCAACCATCTGTTCCTGACAATATCACAAACTGGAGAGTATTTGACGATGATCAACAAATCATTAACTTTCTGCACATGGAAGAAACCTTTCAAGGCGTTGTGATAGATGAACAAACAAACGACGACAATTTGCATGACTTTACGGTAATACCTAATCTGAAATCTCCTAAAGCTCTATCGAACATGGTAAATTCCATACCCAAATCTGTTGTTAGACTAGAAAATTTTTATGATTTTGAAGATAAATTTAAAAAGACGGTCAATTGCAAAACCAACAGTTCCTCATTGTCTTATGAAAAAGTCAATTTAGGAACTTGTGAAAATCCTCAGTGTATCAACTTAGTCTTGGGATGTTCTAGACAAGAAAAAGCTACTCTTGTTAAATTATTTAAAGAATTCAAGGATGTCTTTGCATGGACTTACGATGATCTTAAAACGTTTGATCCAAATATTATACAGCATGTCATCCCGATGAAACCCCAAACCTTACCCTTCCAACAGAAACTGAGGAAAATGCATCCTAAACTAGAACCAACCATTCAAAAAGAATTGAATAAACTCCTAAGTGCTAAAATAATTTTTCCTGTTAGACATACTCAATGGGTATCCAACCTCGTCCCAGTGCGGAAGAAAAATGGGGAAATTCGACTTTGTGTCGATTTCCGCAACCTCAACAAAGCGTCTGACAAAGATAATTATCCTGTCCCTCCCATGGAACAGATCCTTCAACAAGTATCTGGTTCTGAGAGGCTATCCTTACTGGATGGTTTCTCTGGATACAACCAAGTCTTGATGTCTCCGCCAGACCAATTAAAAACTACCTTCCATACCCTGTGGGGCACTTATGCTTATCGCAAAATTCCCTTTGGATTGATTAATGTTGGTGCTACCTTTCAGAGAGCAATGGACATTTCTTTCAGAGGCTTAATCAATCACTCCGTAGTAGTCTACTTAGATGATGTGACCATTTATTCTAAAAACAAAGACGATCATCTAGCTCACTTACGAGCCGTTCTGCTACGATGTCGTAAATACGGCATCTCCTTGAACCCCAAGAAGTCCATCTTTGCAGTAGAATAGGGTAAATTACTAGGATTCATAGTGTCTAGTGATGGAATGATTATTGACCCCGAAAGGACCCAAGTCATCGCTAAACTTCCCCCACCTACATCCAAAAAATCCATGCAGTCTTTCCTAGGCCAGATTAATTTCGTGAGAAGATTTGTCCCCAGTTTCTCCGAAATGGTCAGGCCTCTCCAGAACCTAATTAAGAAAGACACCCAATATCACTGGGGACCCACAGAAAACCAAGCTTTCAATGCTATAAAGAAGGCCATAATAGACGCTCTATCTCTCATGAGCCCTGATTTCTCTCAAGACTTTACACTCTATACTTTTGCGTCTGATCGTTCCTATGCCGCTGTCCTAACTCAGAAGAATTCCGAAAGGAACGAAGTACCCATCGCATTTATGAGCTCTGCTTTCAAAGGCGCTGAACTTAACTACCCAGTATTCGATCGGCAAGCCTACACTGTCTTCAAGGCAGTTAAGCATTTCCGGTCTTATCTTTTGAAGTCAAGGACAAAGGTCATTGTCCCCTACCCTGCCGTAAGGAACTTGTTAGTGCAAAGGGAGTTAGGAGAGAAAAGAGCCAACTGGGTCACCTCCTTGCAGGAGTATGACTTAGAAATCACCCCAGCATAGATCGTGAGAGGCCAAGGATTGTGTAAGTTGGTAGTTGATTCAGAAACTAAACAACAAGAAGATAGTGATAAGTCAAACCTAGAACAACGCGATCAAAGTTTGATTTGTTGTGCACAAAACCTCGTAAGTCCTTGGTACGACGATATTAGATTTTGTCTTGAACATGCATCAACACCCCATCACCTTGACCCAGCCAAAAGAAGAGAGTTGAGACTAAAGTCCACCTCCTTTCATCTAGTTAATGGTATACTATTTCGTCAAAATTTCGACGGCGTACTAATGCGTTGTCTTGAAAAGGACGAAGCAGAAAAATCCTTGCTTGATTTGCATGCAGGAGAAGCTGGTGGTCACTTTGGTGGTGACACCACTGCTCATAAGGTTTTAAGAGTCGGTTATTACTGGCTGACACTTTTTAGGGATGCCCATGCCTTGTGCCGTAAATGTATCATTTGTCAGAAAGCATCAGGGCGATTGCAAAAACCAGCCTTCCCCTTGCAACCTGTTTCAGTCGATTCTCCTTTCCAGCAATCGGGCCTTGATATCATAGGTCCTATTAACCCTCCATCCTCACAACAGCACAAGTATATTGTGACAGCCACTGATTACTTTACTCGATGGCCTGAAGCTGCCACGCTAAGAACTGTTAACACAAGTCAGGTGATCACTTTTATAACTCGAATATCATCACCCGTTTTGGTATCCCTGATTGTCTAGTCTTCGATAACACTTCATACTTTTATTCTCTAGAGATGAGTGAGTTTGCCTTGGAGAAAGGAATAAAGCTGAAGTATTCTGCTAGTTACTACCCCCAGGGAAATGGCTTAGCAGAATCAACCAACAAGAACTTGATCAAAATTATCAAGAGAACCGTGGCTGAAAATCACAGGAACTGGCACAATGCACTGCTTAATGCACTGTGGGCTGATAGGGTAACACCTAAAGCCACTATAGGTAATTCCCCCTTTTTTTCTCATTTATGGCAGAGAAGCCATTTTTCCACCTCACATTCTTCTTCCTTCACTTCAATTGTCACAAAAAGTTCAAGAAGAAGATTGTCCCCCTTTAGAAAGCCGTATTAATGCCTTGATGAAGTTAAAAGAAGTAAGAACCCAAGCTAAGCGTAAGTTAGACCAACATCAACAACTGATTAAAAGCTGGTTCGATTCTAGTTCTACTTCTGATAGGAATTTTGAAGTAGGTGATCTCGTCTTAAAGTGGGACAAACCACACGAAGGAAAGGGTGAGCATACCAAGTTTCAAAATTTGTGGCTTGGGCCATTTTTTATTGTTGAAAAGTTGGGTCCTAGTTCCTTTTGATTACAGAATCTTGAAGAGCAGCTCGACACCTATCCGGTGAATGGCCAAGCCCTGAAAAGATACTTCGCTTGATTACTACCCTTGTATTTTATGTAAATATTTCCTTTTGTTTTTATTTTTGCCTTTGTTTTCATTTTTGGTTTTGATTTGATTGATCAGTTTTTTGTGTTTTTGAAACATATGCATGCCTGTGCACTGAGCCATTCAGACAAAGACCATAAGAAAATCTCTTCGCTGAAATAACTTCTGAAAGATTGTACAAACATCAGTGATATATTTCAAAAAATTGATATTTATGTTGGAAAATTTTTGTTGTTTGAAAGAAGTTTACTAATTTCAATCTCTGAGCAAAGTTTGTCATGATCATCTATTATCTTTTTACGCTGTCCCTTTTCCGTAAAGGAATGACTCAAAAGGATGTATCCCTGTCATAGTAAGTTGTTTTGGAAATAAAACATTTCTGGAGCTGAATGAAGGGCAGTGTCAAAAAATTCGGATGAGGTCTCAAAAAAATATGATAAAATACCAAGATTTTTCAGTGTCACCCCGCTCAGCTATCCATAAAAGAAAAACAAAATAAAAATGTTAATAAGAGCTGTGGGAAGTGTTTGTAAACCCACCGGGATACTGAACAAGTCCGCTGGCAGTGGGTAAATGCAAACATGGTGCCAAGACAACTTCGCCGGGGTATTGAACAGGCCCGCTGGCAGCGAAGCAATGTCGGGTACACGAAAATCTGTAAAAAATTATGAGAAACCTCTTTAAAAGTCCTTTATTTTGATCTAGAACTTCTTGACAGGATACAGATGTCCGAGTGGGTTAAATGGCAACCCTATCGAGGCTATGGACGACTGCTGGCAGCAGTGGCCATGCCAACAGTATTGAATATTTTATCATTAAAAATCGTGACTTGCTAATCTTAAGACTGTTATTAGTTTGCATCTTTTAAAACATCGTTGGAAAAGATAGTAAATGATGATGTTTGTACGATTTTCTGGTTGTTGTTTTTGAGTTGAATTTTTCTCTGCTGTCCTAATCTGAATTCATTTATTTTGACAGAGATAACTGCTTCTCCCAGTGTGTCGCCATTGTTGGCAACCAATTCAATTTTTTCCATTGCCTTAAAAGCTGCCTACACCTATGTCTCTTGAACTTCAAATTTCCATCGCATTTCGCAAATAGGCGATATTTTCATTTCATGTGACACTTGCAAATTGGTTTCGATTTATTTTTCACGACTAAAAGTGTGAAAACTCCTCTATCGTTATTTGGACTGTCATGATCTTGTCATTGATATTTTGAGTGGCACTTTACCTTTGTTTTATCATGTGGCTGAAAAGATTTTTCAAACTATGACGTTTTTACTTTGGTTGCGCAATTTAATTTGATTAAATTGATAAGGCTTTGAGCATATGGAAACTTGCCTAGTCATTGATTTACATAGGGGTCATGGTTGATTTTAGTGTTTATATAATGTGATCATTATTATTATAAGCTCTTGGCTTATCGATTTTATGAAATCATTGGTCACAATGTTTATAAATATTTGATTACACATGGCGCGTTCGTTAAACATTTGAGTTTTGATTTAATGGTTTGAATTATTACATGGCTCATATTAAACTTCGGGTTTGATTTCGTATTGAACGTTCATGGTTTCAAACAATACATTGGCATATTGGCATATCATCCACCGTTTAAATCTTGGGTTGGCCGAATATTATGGTTTGAATGATGCTATGATTGATTGAAAAACACTGTACTTTTCCATTATTATGTTGGATGGCGGTGGTAATCCCACCACCCTCGCACGTGCACATTAATTTGCCTCCCCTTTGAGCGCTCGTATCTGTTAACCCAAACGATTTTTGCTCCTGTGTATTGTTGTGTTCAATCCAAACCCTACCATGCGCCCGCACCATGGCTCCAGTCGTAAGGGCTGAACCCAATGGTAGCCAGGCATTGTTGATGTTCGACGGTGCTTACAGCGACCTTGAGGAATTTGGGTGGCTCCCGTTCATACGAAAGTTTGATGGTTTTAACTCTGGCATGGCTCGGTAATTCGCATTAACCTTTGATGGCTGCCGAGCCAAGGTTGGGGATGTCCAATTGGAAATTGACGAGCAATTTCTCAGTTTAGCTACCGGTCTGCCTGCTACCGGACAGAAATGGTCAAAAAATTGCAAAGTGGAAGATGTCCTGTGGACATTGCTCTTCCAGTCACGAAGGGTGAGCTCCTGTGACAAAGGTTTGCCTGCGAATATGCTCAAGCAACGTTGGCACGACTTGCTGATGATAACCAAGCAGTTCATCACCTGCGAGGGCCGGCATGGTTTCGTTTTCTTGTACCACCTTCAGCTACTTATGGTTTTCATGGGCTATGACCTTAATATGCCTTATTACTTGCATAGGAATCTGTTTAAAATGTCTAAAAGATACAAACGGAACCAGGCCGATAACAGGATTTTTCACTTTGGGTTAATTAAAATGCTTGTTGTTTGTCATTTGGGGTTACACCGAGACTGTTGGAATGATTTTCTTAATCGCAATAATTTTGAGGACTCAAGCCCACCACAGGTTGACAAACCTGTGGTGAGCGAGAGCAAATATGTACCCCCTGTGCCTTACAGTGCTCTGTTACCTAAGCCCCTACCCGACTCACCTATTGACCTACCCAATTATGTGACCAAAGATGTCGAAACTGTTAAACTCGTGGCTAAAAGGCCTAAAGCCAAACCTACTGCGAATTCCAAAGGCAAAAAGAATGCCCGATTAATCTCTTGCATGGCAAGAAACAAACCGAGACCTCCTGTCAACCCTGACCTTATCATGGTGAGCGAAGATTCTGACTCGGAGGTGGAACGTTACCTGGCAAGTGAGTATCCCTATTCGGAAGGTCTGTGTGACAAATCCTCATACGACTTTGTCAAAAACCTACCACCTTGCTTGCAAAATGACCCTAATTATCCAGGCATTAAAATGCCTCGTGAAACCCCCGGTGACTCGTCAAAACCCCCTCCTGCTCTATCCGAACCAGCTGCTCCACCATGTGATTAGTGTGGCTCATGGTTAGAAAGGTATTACCTTGATGTGCCAATGCTACAGTCCAGAATTCATGCTCTGGAGGATCAAGTTGCAAGGCTCACCAGTCAAAAGGCTAAATCGCCAGTCACTGATAAGAAACAGCAAACAACAGGCTCTATTCTGTTTAAGAATGTGGATTCTGCTACAACGGTTGTGAACTCAAAGCTGGCATAGCTCGAGCAACCTCACTGGTATGACTATCACCTGTTTATATGACAAACTCATAAGCTCTGTTTACAGCGTGGATTTACTTTGACACATAAGCATGCACTATATGCATAATTTTGTTTTGATTAATTGAATTTCGTTTCCTGGATTAGTTTTGATTGGATTTAGCTTTGATTCGATTGATCGTGGTATGGATTTGATTGTTCTAATTTGGCTTCAATTGAATACTCTGTTGCTTATTGAAGTTGTTAATATCTTTTCTAAACATAAGTTGTTTCTGGTATTTCGATTTCGAACACAGTCAATATTTCGATTCGAGTTGGTTATATTCTATACTATATGGTTGGCAATAATGGTTAACTGTTATGATTTTATATTCCATGTCTTTTTCGACCAATTCGAATACCATTCTGTTAATGCATAACCAAATTGCGAATAGATACGAATCATGACTGTTATACTCAACCAATCGATTCACATTATTTGACCGTGTTATCAGTTCGATTCATATTGCAACAAACATAATGTTTAAATTTGATTTGGGGAACGAAAGTGATTATGCCCAGGATTACGATTTATTTCTATTTTTGACTCAGTCACAATTTGTTTCGATTATTGCCTAGTTTACGATTATCACTGTTGTTGATGGTTGTGATCATTATTTTGATCCTGTCTGTTGACTGTGTAACGCTCAGCGATCGGAGTCTATGGCAAAGTTTGGTGGATGTTGTTATGAATGTTTTATTTGATTATAATCGTAACAGCCTTTCCATATTGGTATTTGATTAAAACAATATGAATCTTATGCATATTGTTACAGTCGTAACAAATCAATTATGATTGTGTTCGATTATGATTGTATCGATTATGATTGTGTTGGATTACATTGTATCTTATACGATATGATTCACTATTAATTTCATTTGGATATGAAACAGTTTGGCTACTATTTGATCTGATTTTATGGCAACTAAAAAAACAGAGCATTCTTATCCTGTTTCGATTGCATCCCTTTCGATTTTGTTTAATTTGAATGATAAACTCATTGGAATCATAGTGATTCATTTTGGATAGTTATTAAAAGAAAATTAAATTGGATTTGATTCTTTTGAAAAGATTTCATTTGATCTCTATCTGGTCCTGTATGCTATTTTAGACTAGCTACAGAAACAGATGATTATGTAGCTAAGTCTGTAGGATCAATTTTTTAGTGTTTTGTTGATGAAATGTCTTTCTAATTGATTATTTTTTGGTCTATTGCAGATCAATTCGAAATGGCAGTGGCTTTGATGAACAGCTAGGGGATATTTCAAAGATTTCACTTGCATTTTAATTTCCTAGTTTAGTTGATTTTGGGATAATTCCCAGATTATGTAAAACATTTTGATATTATCCACAGGGAGGTTTTACCCTGTGGAGAGACTTATATATACTTATGATTTTTGTAATAATGTTCATCCTCATTTGTGGGAGAATAAGGATATGGAGTTATAATACAGACTGAAGCAGAATTTGGTGTTTTGACACAGCTTTAGCTTCTCATTATATCAACATTTTGTTTCATGTTGATATCAATTTGTATATGGTTTATGACTACTTTAGTTATCTTGATCATGTGCAAATTGTCGAGCTGCAGATATACCATGTAAATCAACATTTAATTGTCAACCCGGGAAGGTAGACTTAGAGGAACCGGCACAGGAAATGCAGGGCTGAAGAGGGGGTTTAAAGGATGCCAAGCTACTCTCTGAACTGCTAAAAGAAACTCACTGAAAGAAGCTACTATACTCTACTCTATTCTGCACGCGTTTGCACTACTCTGTACTACCTGGTACTAACCGATACTGTTATGTATATGCATGTAAAAGATAAACTGAAAACAGCTAAGTTCTTGCTACTTATCACTCCACACAACTCAGCAACCATCCTATGAAACTCTCTATTGTAATCAAAAGAAACTTCTTCATCTCATGAGATACCCAAACTAGTTCCT
>ML797712.1:37518-50978 GCA_009831015.1 Picea engelmannii | reverse complement strand
CATAAAAGAGGGTTGCCTTCTAGGGAAAAAACCCTAACATAATCTCTACCGTTAGATCTGCGACCTTATAATGAACGGTCCAGATTTACAATGAAATTACAATATACTTTTACAAGGAAATTTTTTCTTCGGGGGCTTCGCCCGCAAACCCCCGCTGGGGGCCCACTTGCCCCTAGACCCCCCAGCTGGGGGGATAGCCCCCTCGGACCTCGCAGAGGGGGTAGCCCCCCTCTGCACTCCCCCACGTGGAAGAGTGTACATACTTCTAGGGTGTAAATACTTCATGGGGTATAAACACAGCTGAAAGAAAGGACCTCTCAATCAGGAAGATAATCAGGCTCCACAACCAACATGTAGGAGTTTGAAACTCCCAAAGCCCAAAGATCCAAAGAGACGAAGTGATGAAGAACCGAAGGGCCGAAGAACCGAAGATCCAAAGAGCGAAGGAGCTGAAGGGATGAAGAGTTGAAGAGCCAAAGAGATAAAGAAAATCTAGACTATTAGATCCAGAGGGATAGATGGGGACAGATCATAATCTCTGTGTGAAATCACTTCGGGAGAAAGCGAATGAGTAAAGTTTGAAATTGTCGAAACCTGAATAGTCAAAGAAGCTGGGAGTCGTCATCAGATTGTGGACTACGGGTAAAACGCTTTGGGAAAATGCAAGCTTGGAGAAGTTGAGATTTTAGATTTTTGAAGGCCGAAGTTCTGAAGAGACAAGGGCCTTCGATTTAAAGGTGGACATGCGGCACCAGATCTAGGAATCTGGAGGAAAGTAGAGGGGGAAATTTCTAAAACCCCGAAGGAGATCTTGATCGTTGATTGAGAAAGAGGGTTGAAAGACCATTGATATGATTGAAAGGGCCAAATTCATGAAGTGGAGGAAGATCCATCGATTGAAGAGGAAGCATGGCAGATGATCTGCCATTTCGGAGAAATCACTCCAGAAGAAGCAAAGTGTTGAGAGTTGAAACTCCCGAAGCCTGAAAGGTGAAATAAATCACGACCGTTGATTTAAAGGGATAGGTGTCAGCAGATCTTCCACTTTGAAATATTGTCATGCAGACAAGCCATAGATTTGAGAGTTGAAACTCTTGAAGCCTGAAAGGTGAAATCAACCGTAGCCATTGATTTGAAAGGAGGGTGCGTGTCGATAGATCGTGGAGATCTGGGAATGCACGTGAAAGGAGGAGAGAAGGAAAGAAAAGAGAACAAATCCCAGTTGTTTATCATGAAACACCACCGAGGTAAGAACATCAATGGTCACGCTAGATTGTGGGGGCAGAACATGCTCGAGCTTTAATTTTCTTAGAGCGACTGCAATTTAAACCACAATATTACAAAAGGGATGCATGGCAATTGGAGGATAATTGCGGGGAGAAAAGTGGTGTGGTTTCAAACCACTTTTGGCTGCTCTGTAATCATGTGATTATGCCTCAAGTTATAGCCTGAGGTCACGGGCAGAAAATGGGCTAATGGAAAAAGGATCTAGCGCCTGATATTCAACATTTCATAAACACACAAGAAGAGGTCATGAGTATCATAGGACCTGCACCAAAAGCTAAAAGGGTGCCTATGTAAATTAATTGGGGTCTAGAAAGGGCCTGAAGAGTTGATCTGACTCCTTGATGAGAACTATCCTAGACCGTGAGGTTGCAAAACCCCCAAGAGGGGAGGGGGGTTACATCAGGTGGTATCAGGCCAAATTTTTGTTTGCAGATAGCAGACAAAGAAGACAGAGGATAAAGTTGTTATTTTGTTTGCAGACAATAGACAAAGGAGAGGCGGTGAAAGGAGATAGTTTGACTACATCAAGTAGTATTAGAGGCATAAGTTTTCCTACAAACAACAGGTGAAGGAGGAGAAAAAGTACTAATGCTCTGTGTGAAGGATTTTTGCAAGTCTGCAATAGTCAACAGAAAACTAGGTGAGTTGTAGAAGGCATTGGAGATTCTCTTAAATACAGAGTAATCCATAGACTTTCTGGAAGGGAAAGAAGAGGGTGAAGATGGCTACTGAAGGTCATGAACGTGGTCGCAGAAAAGTCCACCAGTAAAAAATCAAGCCATAGATGGATCTGGAGCTCATAAAGATAAGAGCAAGGATGGAGTAGCTGACATTGAAGATACAACAGGAGGCAAAGGTACACTAGAGGTACAAATGGCCTCTAAACAGGAAGGAAAAATGGCCTGTTCAAAAGTTGTTGGCCAGAAAGAAACAACAGGTAGTAAGGAGGTGGCTGAGGCATGCTGAAAACCTCAATGACACAAAGGAAGAGATGGTTTACATTTGTGAACTAGAATTTGGGAGGACCCTAAGTGATGAGGAAGGGAGATCAGTCAGGGGTCTCACAAACTGCCAGAAGGGCAGAGATGGGTTTTCATATTGCCAGGTGGGCGATGAGATGAGATCAATTGAGGATCTCATAGACTTCTAGGAGGGTAGTGATGAAAGTTCATATTTCAAAGTGGGCGATGAGATGGGATCAGTTGATCTCATAGACTGTCAGGAGAGCATGAGATAAATCCCAAATTGTCGGGTGGGCAAGGTGAGGGAAATGAGACTATCTGAAAGTCTCAAAATCTCATAAGTGAGTTCAGATCAGCAAGGAGTGTTTATAGGAGAAGGTTCATGTGGAGTTGCAGACCATGTGGATGAAGATGATGAGAAGTTAAATACTTCCATCACAAAGGAGGAGGATCAGAGGAGTTCTCTGATCAATGGAGGAATAAAATTATTCCTACCAAGAAACTAAGCAGAGGTTGGCATATGTGTTGCAACAATAGCATAAGAAGGACAACCAATGGTGACTGTCAATGAAGGAACATATATTAGAATCTTCCCAAGGAGAAGAGGAAGAGGAGCACACAATTGAGATGATCACTCAGTGGGAGATGGAGTTGAGTATGTTGGAGGATTGGTTGGACAATCCAGAACTAGAAGATGGCTTCCAGGAGACAATCATGCAGATTTCATGAGAGGAGCATTCAACAGAATTGCTCAAAATTTTCGGCTAGGAAGCTGAACAAGAGATAACTGTAGCACTGGAGCCTGCAACAGAAGATGAAGCACACAACATAGAATTTTCTAATCTGTATGAGGAACTGGAAGCCCTGGAGGAAAGGGTAAATATGTGAAGTAGGCATGTCCAACAGGTCAAGTTGGAACAGGTGGAGGAGCATACCAACCTGAGGAATAGCTAGAGGAAGCTGGAGATGTACCAACAAAGGAGCTGACACAAGGAACCAATATGTCAAAGAAGGAAGCTGAGGAACAAATCAGTGGGGAGACTGCAGAATTGGAGTTTGTAGTAGAGTGGAAAGCTAATGTCATAGGATATGAAGACAGCATGGGAGATCAAGACGATCTTCCCATTGATAGGTATGGAGATAAGGAGGAAATGCAACAGAGAAGACTGCATAAGCAGATCCATCCAATAAACCAATTGGACAGGGTGATAGAAGAGATTAGGAAGCTAATGTTGAAGTCAACAGAAGAAACTAACAACAGAAGGAGGCTGAACAGGGGAGAACCTACAACAACAACAGGGTAGCAACAATAGCAACAACATAACAGAGGAGTAGGAGGACAACTCCAAGGAGAAGTTTGGGATCCATGAGGATTTCAACAGAGCTGGAGAGCTCATGAATGTTTCACAATAGTGGAGTATGATTCAAGAGCATCCCTCCACATCAGCAGATGTGCCAACAAGCCAACACATATGTGCGCATTGGAGAAAGGGAGAGGTATCGACCCTCCCATTTTTAAATTCAAAATCTGATCCTATAGGGATTTGTGTTGTAAGGCTGAGTAAATCCAAGACATGCCTTTGTACATGTAGTGGATAGGGTCACCTTAAATGGTTGATTGTAAGCAGGTCTAGATCCCAATCTGGTATGGATCATCATTCATTGTAATGATCCATAGGAGTATGGTGTCTTAACTGAGACAGTGATGTCACTAAGGTGGTAGGAGGATAAGCTTGAGGGGCACTCTTGTAGTGATAGGATTCTAAGAGATGAGAGTTAGGAGGAGGATTCTGAGAGAGATCCCGAGAATCTCAAAAGCTCAGGAATAGGAGTAGGAGAGAAAGAACTGAGAATCTGTTGTGGTCCAGTCTATGTACACATTTGTAGACAAACATTCATCTTAATACAAAGAAAAACAGTTTTTCCTACACATTGTGTGTTTAAGATTTATCTGTATTCTGTGAATGTTATATGTGTGTTTATGTATGATGTAGATGTGTGCTAGGTTTCATCTGCAGTATTAATATAGATTTCTTTATCTTCGTCGAGTTCAAAATATCGTTCTGGGTTCTTTAGGTTGTGCAAGAAGTGCACAAGAGAACATTGTAGATTTTGTAGCCAATGCAAGGAGTGCGCATCTGAATTCTTCTGAGTCAGAGAAGAACGTGTCAGGGGGACACATCAGAGTGATCACATAACTCAAGAGGAACCTCATGGTTACTGAATACCTTGGAGGAGGAGTTGTGCAGAGAAGACATAGAGAGTGAGAGACAGAGTTATTGAACACTCTGTAGAAAATGCTCAGCAAGGTGTTCTTTGAGCGAGAGGTTTCCAAGAGGGCATGAAATTTTCCTTTGGAAGGAAACAGAAGGACCGAGACCCTTTGTATTTTTGATTCAGTTAAAAATATCAGAAGAGATAGTGCAAGGGGTGTGTAGGAGATGAACTTATTCCAAGTCTAAAAGCTCAAAAGAGATAATGTTAGAAGAAACACATACGAGACCCAAGATAATCAGGTTCAAAGGAGGAGCAAAGGCTGAAACCTTTGAACATTCACAAAATTTCCTGAATTTGGGAGAACAAAGAAGATCAGGAGGAGGAGCAACAACAATCGTCAGATCAGTTGCAAGGAGAAGTGTGGACCGTTAGATTAGCATCCATGGAAGCGACGGGAGAGCGCCGAGGAAGAACATATCCCAACCGTAGGATCTGAGGATCTGAGAGCAAAGGATCGATAGTCATCTGATCCAAGGTAAAGTGCATGGGCCTTAAGTCCTTTGAAGGTGCACAGGAGAATGGGATAGTCGAAGTCTCAAAGTCCCGAATTGAACAAGGACCGTCCATCATCCAGGGTGACAGGTGGTGAAAGATCTGAGTCTTCAGGTGAATGCACTCCGAGAGGAACAAGTGCACAATATTTGAAACTCCCAAAGCCCGAAGAGCCGAAGAGGGATCCTAACTATTGATCGTCAGGAGATATGTGTCAACAGACCCTGTGTTTCGGGTGAAAGCACTCCAGGAGGAACGAGGGTGTAGGAGTTTGAAACTCTCGAAGCCTGGAAAGCCGAAGAGATGAAGGGTCGAAGAACCAAAGGGCCGAAGAACAAAAGAGCCAAGGAGCCGAAGGGCCAAAGAGATGAAGAACTGAAGGGACAAAGAGCCGAAGAGAATATGGATCATTAGATCCAGAGAGAAACGTGGCAATAGATCATAATCTCTGGGTGAAAGCAATCTGAGAGAAAGCGAAGGAGTAAAGTTTGAAATCGTCGAAACCTGAATAATCGAAGTAATTGGGAGTCATCGATCTGCGAGAGGACACATGTCATCATATCATGGACTCCAGGTAAAACACTCTAGGAAAATGTGAGCGTGGAGAAGTTGAGACTTAATATTTCTGAAGGTTGAAGTTCCGAAGAGACGAGGGTCGTCGATTTGAAGGTGGACACATGGTGCCAAATCTAGGACTCTAGAGGAAAGTGAAGGGGGAAAATCCCAAAACCCCAAAGGAGATATCGATAGTTGATTGATAAAGGGGGCTGAAGGACCATTGATATGGTTGAAAGGGACAAAGTCCTGAAGTAGAGGTAGATTCGTTGATTGAAGAGGACGCGTGGCAATCGATTTTCCATTTCAAAGAAATCACTCCAGAAGAAGAAAAGGGTTGAGAGTTGAAACTCTCGAAGTCCGAAAGGTGAAATAAATCATGACCGTTGATTTAAAGGGACAGGTGTCAATAGATCTTCCAATTCGTAAGATTTTCATGCGGACAAGCCATAGATTTGAGAGTTGAAACTCCTGAAGCCCGAAAGGCAAAATGAACCGTAGTCGTTGATTTAAAAGGAAGGTATGTGTGGATAGATTGTGGAGATCTGGGAATACGCGTGAAAGGAGGAGAGAAGGAAAGAAAAGAGAACAGATCTCAGACGTTCATCATGAAACACCATTGAGGTTAGAAGATCAATGGTCACGCTAGATTGCGGGGGAAAAACATGATCGAACTTTAATTTTCTTAGACTGGCCACAATTTAAACCATGGTATTACAAAAGGGATGCATGGCGATTGGAGGAGAATTGCAAGAAGAAAAGAGGTGTGGTTTCAAACCACTTTTGTTCGATCTGCAATCATGTTCTTATGGTTGGGGTTATAGCCCGAGGTCACAGGAAAAAAAGGGGCTAATGGAAAAAGGAGCTAGTGCCTTAAATTCGACATTTCATAAATGTGCAAGAAGAGGTCGCAGGTATCATAGGACCTGCACCAAAAGATAAAAGGGGGCCTGTGTAAATTAATTGGGGTCTAGAAAGGTCCTGAAGAGTCGATCTTACTCCTTGATGTGAACGATCCTAGACTGGGAGATCGCAGAACCCCTAGGAGGGGAGGGGGGCTGCATTGGACAACGGAGTAGGATATCCCATCAAATTGTTTCTCGAGGAATCCCTCACACGACATAGGAACAAGATGATGGATAATTTCACCCATATCCTTCGACGACTGCAGACAACAACGAAGGCACCTTCAACTAGTAGTCACTTCACAGGTGCGACGCCCTTTAAGGTACAAGTTAAATTTGATATTCCTTTATTTGAAGGCCAGATAGACATCGATTCTTTGGAAAATTGGTTAAGTTTGCTAGAGGGTTATTTCTTTGTCCAAAAATTTTCCAATTATGAAAAAATCACCTTTGTGCTTCTTTAGGCCCTTTTCCATGTCAAATATTGGTGGGATACTTACTGCGAGAAAAAATTTCAGGATAATTTTTCAATTTTTGGGACAGGATCCTCTTGGATGGATTTTGTTGATGCCCTCAAGGAGCAATATTACCCTGTTGGAAACTATGACGACCAATATAAAAGATGGACCACACTGCATCAAGAGAGGGGCCAAACAATGTTGGAGTTCAAAAATACCTTCCATACCTTGCACAACAAGTTGGGTATCAAAGACTCCGAGTGAAATCTAGTTCTAAAATATCATGGGGCTCTACATAGGTACATCTAAACTAAAATGGATTTTCCAGACATTTGCTAGAGTGAAATCCTGGAAATCTGTGAAATTCAGAAAAAAAAAAGTTTCAAATATCCACCCAAAGATCCCAAACCATTCCTTATTTTTGGAAATCTCTCATGCTACCCCCGTTATGGAAAAAACCCATGTTTTAGATTTTTTAAATTCCTCCTAATTTGGTCAGAAATCTCACTGGAAGTTGGATTCTAAAATAGTCACGTCCTCTCTCCAACTGGTAATTGCAGCTTGCCTCATAAGAGAATGAGCAAGTGAGTTGTGTGTTTGAAGTGAGGCACTAGCCTCTTATTTATATCAAACTGGCATGTGTGAAAGGTCACAATTGGCAGGGCCAACCTCTCACTCTGGGTGGGTAAACCCACCTTTAATTAATTCTGGGTCTTCCATTATAACTGTTGGGGCCGACTTCTTATTTTGTCCTTTGTAATTGTTCGATGACCAATCCGCAAAAGGGGATTTGGTCCTTATACAATTGCCGACATGATTAATCCTCAATGGGGATTAATCCAATAACAAAAAACTAATAATAATGACATGATTAATCCACAATGGGGATTTAATCCAATAATAAAATAATAATAAGAATGCTCTTCGTAGTTACATTATTTCAACACTCCCCCTTAATAAGAAGGGTATTCTTCATCGGCATCAGGCGAGAGAGGTCTGCATCATCAGTGGCATCTAGAGGACAGTATCGTCAATATCATCCTGAACCATTGTCTAGCACATTTACGAGTCATCAAAAGTTTTCTTCATCAACAACATCATCATTCTTGAAAGAATGCTATCATCATCTGCATCAAATATGTATCAGTAAAAATGATACCTCATCACAGCACTAGTTTGGCACATCATAGTACTACACTAGCTCAATGTCACAGCGGTTAAGCCGATAGCTTAGTGTCAGTCACATCTTGCTTTACATCTAACAACTAGGTTAGAAGCAAGTAATATCATCATCTCACTTTACGTCTAACAACTAGGTCAGAAGCGAGGAATCACAACGTCATGCTTTACATCTAACAACTAGGTCAGAAGCATGACTCATCTTGCTTTACGTCTAACAATGAGGTCAGAAGAAAGGAACACATCAACATCTCGCTTTACATCTAACAACGAGGTCAGAAGCGAGGAATCATCTTGCTTTACGTCTAACAACTAGGTCAAAAGCAAGGAATCAACGGCGTTATGCTTTACGTCTAACAACTAGGTGAGAACCATAACTCATCTTGCTTTACGTCTAACAACGAGGTCAGAAGCAAGGATCACATGACATCATGCTTTACGTCTAACAGCGAGGTCAGAAGCATGACTCATCTTGCTTTACATCCAACAGTGAGGTCAGAAGCAAGGAACACATGACGTCATGCTTTACGTCTAACAACAAGGTTAGAAGCATGACTCATCTTGCTTTACATCTAACAGCGAGGTGAGAAGCAAGGAATACATCTACTCCCCCTTTCAGGGAAGGTCCTTTCGGACAATACCAAGCTTATCTAGAAGTGTTCAAACTTTACACGAGATAGAGGCTTAGTCATCACATCAGTAACTTGTTCATTCATGCTAATGTACTGGAGCTTCAAGGCTCCTCTTTGTACCATGTCGCAGATGAAATGATAGCGAATCTTTATGTGCTTCGACCTGTCGTGGAACACAAGATTCTCTGTCATTTTAATGAAGCTTTGATTGTCACATAGAATCGTGGTTGCTCTCATCTCCAAATCAAATAGGCTTGTCAGCAACTTTCAAAGCCATATAGCTTCGCAACTAGCAGAACATGCGGCAATGTACTCTGCTTCCGCTGTGCTAAGAGCAATACTGGATTGCTTCCTACTCTACCATGAGATCATAGTTGATCCCAAACTGAAACAACATCCAGAAGTTCTTTTTCTGTCAGCAACGCTTCCTGCCCAATCTGCATCAGTATATCCACTCAGTGTGAAGTCATGATCTCCATCATAGCTGAGACCATAATCCATTGTACCTTTAAGGTACCTCATCACATGTTTTGCAGCCACTAGATGAACACGTCTGGGCTCTACCAGAAACTGACTCAAGGTGTTCACTGCAAAACAGATGTTTGGTCTGGTGTTCATCAGGTACATCAGTGATCCAATAATATGTCTGTATAGAGTGGGATCTATCAAATCTGACGAAGTATTGACCAGTAGCTTCAACTTCGCTTCCATGGGTGTATTCATGGACTTGCATTCTAGCATGTCAAATCTCTTTAAGATTTCAACCGTGTACTTCCCCTAGTTAAGGAAGATTCTTTCTGGACTCTGCCATACCTCAAGACCTAAGAAGTAATACATTAGGCCAAGGTCTTTCATTTCAAATTCTGCGGCAAGTCTCTGTTTACATTCAGCGATGAGATTTTCTTCTCCAGTTAAGAATAAGTCATCCACATACAGTAATAGTATTATTGGTTCATTATCTATGATCTTGAAATACAGATTTGAATCTGCTTTACTCTTGGTAAAGCCCAAGCTCATCAAGAAACTGTCTATACGACCATACCAAGCTCTGGAAGCTTGCTTCAATCTGTATAAGGCTTTCTTCAATCGACAGACATGAGACTTCCTATCTTCAACCTCAAATCCTTGGGGTTTCTCTATATACACTTCTTCTTCGATAACACCATCTAGGAAATTTGTCTTCACATCCATATGGTGCAGCTTCCATTTCATCTTGGCAACAAGAGCTATAATGGTTCTGATCAAAGTGTATTTGGTCACAGGGGCAAATGTCTCTTCATAGTTGATTCCTTCCTTCTGGGAAAATCCAAAAGCGACAAATCTTTCTTTATATTTCTCAATACTTCCATCAGCAGCATGTTTTATCTTGAAGAGCCATTTTGATGATACCACATCCTTACTTTTTGGTTTGGGAACAATTTTCCATACATCATTCTTTATTATGGATTAGTATTCCTCTATCATGGCATCTGCCCATTCCTTCTTTTGGATGGCCTCTTCAAAACATGTGGGTTCCTCATCAAGTAGATTGCACATCAAAGTTGTGTAACTGGAGAATGGATTTGGTCTCTTCACATGTCTTGTGGTTCCTTATGGAACACCATACTTCTCTCCATCTTGAATAAGCTCTCTTGCCCAAGCAGGCTTTCTTTTATGGGAGAAGGTCATTTGAGGAGGTTCTTGGACTTCTGTTATATCATGATCTTCAGGAGTCTCCTCATCAGGGGAATCTATGACTTCCCTTACAGGTTCTGCAGCTTTGGGAACTTCCCTCACGGATTTTGTCGTCCTGGGATTTACAGGTTCCTCTTCATATACCTCTTCAAGCTGGCATCTTCTCGATTTCTTAAGTGTCACTTCTTCATCAAAAGTCATGTCCCTACTGATCTCAATATGATGGTGACCAAGTATTTAGATTCTGAAGGCCTTGGATACCTCACAGTATCCCACAAATATTCCTTTCTTTCCGGAGCGTTCCAATTTGTTTCTTTTCTCTTTCGGTATATGGATAAACACTAGACAGCCAAATATTTTGAGATGGCTTACCTCTAGCTTCTTTCCGGTGAAAATTTCTTCTGGGGTCTTGAACCCAAGTGCACTATGGGATAATCTGTTCTGCACATAAACAACTACCATAGCTGCTTCTACCCATAAGAACATAGGAAGATCTTGATCGTGAATCATGGTCTTCACAGCTTCCATAATCGTTCTGTTCTTCCTTTCAACAACACCATTTTGTTGGGGATTATAGGGAGTAGTGAGTTCCCTCTTGATCTCGACATCCCTGCAGAAGCTTACGAACTCCTTCAAGGTATATTCTTCTCCATTATCTGACCTGAGTATCTTAATCTTTCTTTCGAAAAGATTCTCTATCAAGGCTTTGAATTCCTTGAATTTACTGAATACTTCATCTTTAGATTTTAAGAAATATATCCAGGTCTTACTAGAATAATCATCAATAAATGATACATAGTATACATACCCACTAATGGAGGATGATGGCATTGGGCCACATACGTCAGAATGGATGAGTTCTAGTGCTCCTTCTACTTTGTTGTCCCTTTTTGGAAAGGGGTTCTTGATGTTCTTCCCTTGCGCACATCCATTGCATATGCCTTCCTGATCAACCTTGAGTTTTGGTAAACCTGTGACAGCTTTTCATATGTATGGTAACGCTTTGTAGTTGATGTGGGCCAATCTTCTATGCCAAAGTTTGCATGAGTTTTCGATGGCATGGGTCATAGAAGTTTCTGGGTGACCCTTCAGCTTATATAAACCATTCTCTTCACTTCCGATGATGATTGCTTCATTTAAGGTTTCTCCCTTAGCCCACATAAGAATTTCTCCATCTATGAAGGAAAATCTATAGTCTTTCTTGTCTAAAGCTGATATGGAGAGTAAGTTCTTCTTTAGGCCCGGTACATAGAGTACGTCCTTCATTGTTATTGAGTTTTCTTAATCTAGCTTGTAGTTCGATTCTCCTATTCCCTTGATGGGATATTGATAATCATCTCTAAGAGTTACTTTCTGAGAAAACTTCTTTTCTGAAATACAAGAGAGAGTATTTTTCTTACCCGTCATATGCTTTGATGCACCGCTATCAATGAGCCATGTGTCCTCTCCAGGTGATACAGATCCTGAGAGAGATGAGATCAAGACATGGTCCTTAATCATCTTCATAGGTGGTTCTTCATCTTTGGCAATGTGAGAATGTTGCCTTTTGTGCTTCCTCTTGTACTCTTCTCTTCTGACTGGACAATTATTCTCCTTGTGTCCCATCTTATCACAATGATAGCATTGTATAGATGAGAGATCTCATCCCTTGCATTGTCCTTTCTTCTGAAAATTTCTTGAATGAGATTCTTGATTGTTGAACTTGTTTGATGGTTGCAGTTCTCTATGAGATTCCCTTTTGATGTAGGGTTTCTGCCTTCCTCCTTTTGTATGAGTAGCTAGGGCTTGATCATCGTCCCTTGCTAGTAGTGCTTCACGATTGGCTACCCTTGTCCCTTCTTGGGTGCATTCTTCCCATAGGCTTTCAAACTGTAGTTTTTCCTTTCTGCCACATACTGACTGGATAAAGGCATCCCAAGGTCTTGTGAGACCATTTAGGGTGGTTATTACAAATTCATCTTCATCGATGGTGTCTCCAAATTGCTTTCAACTGTTCTTTTATTTTGGAGATTCGGGAGAAATATTCTTGAATCATTTATCCTTTCTGCATCTTGGTATTCTTCAACTGAGTTCTGAGATTCATCTTTCGGTTGATGTTCTTTCCTTCATATAGTTTTATTAGAGCATCAAACATATCCTTCGGGGTTTTCTTTGATGATACATACAGGATCAGGTGGTCTTTGATTTAATCTGCAATGATTCTTTGAGCCCTCATTGAGTCCTTCTGATGCTTTGCTTTCTCTATGGAATCTTCAGGTTCCTCCACTTCTTCTTTGATAAATCTTGATAGGTCATTCTCTGCAAGGATCAGACCAATCCTATACTTCTAGGCATGAAAGTTGTCTATGCCTTCTATTTTCTCAACAAGCTTTGTGCTTGCAGACATCTTGTACTTTTGGCAACAAAAATAACCAAAAATTGAAAATGCTCAAAATCAAATTTTGACCTTACCAGGAGGTGCGCTTGGCTAAGGTGAGTATTCTAGTGTCCTCAGATTTGAGAAAATCCAAATTTTACCCTGTCAAATCTGATCTGTGGATTTCTGGACTGGTGCTTTTGGTACTTTTGGTACTCTGGTACTTCTGGTACTTCTGGTATTGGTTTTCTGGTACTTCTGGTACTTCTGTGAAGCTAGGGTTTCACTTTCCAGGAGATCCATGCTTCCATCCACTGAAAAGGTGCGCTCTAGGTGCCAAATTGATCCTTGGGGGAGGGCACAACTTTCTAGGAGGTTAGGCGGCTGAAAATATTCACTTTTACAAAACCCTAATTTTTGGGTACGGTAACAATGACATTTTTCCTCTTGCAAATAATGATTTCTTCAGGTTGGCTCTGATACCATGTTAATGTTTATGCCATTATTATAGTTCTTTGCATTTCAATAGATAAGATCATAATAAGAACAAGATCACTGAGAAATACACATTCACAAGAGACACAACATTTATCCTGGGAAACCCTATAGGGGAAGAAAACCCAACAAAAACTTCCTTATCATAAATAGCTTATACAATGTTCAAGAGATAACTCAAACCAATA
>ML797712.1:19490-37468 GCA_009831015.1 Picea engelmannii | reverse complement strand
CGCCACCCTTCTTCTCCTCTCTCCAACTGGTAATTGCAGCTTGCCTCATAAGAGAATGAGCAAGTGATTTGTGTGTTTGAAGTGAGGTGCTAGCCTCTTATTTATATCAAACTGGCACGTGTGAAAGGTCACAACTGGTAGGGATGACCTCTCACTCTGAGTGGGTAAACCCACCTTTAATTAATTCTGGGTCTTCCATTATAACTGTTGGGGCCGACTTCTTATTATGTCCTTTGTAATTGTTCGATGACCAATCTGCAAAAGGGGATTTGGTCCTTATACAATTATCGACATGATTAATCCTCAATGGGGATTAATCCAATAAAATAATAATAATAATAATGACATGATTAATCCGCAATGGGGATTTAATCCAATAATAAAATAATAATAAGAATGCTCTTCGCAGTTACATTATTTCAACAAAATGAAGTTTCCAAGGTTGTTCTGCTAAAGTGTATGTGTCATAAGATAAATTTGTTTCTTCATGCATGTGGATTCTTCATGATTTGATTTATTGTAGTAAGTGCATTACTTTCCCTTATTCTTCTTCTTGGAATCTGAAGAATCTTTGGAACCTGAAGAATCGTTAAAGGGTTTGGAATATCCCTCCTTCTCGTTATGTTTCTCCCTCCCGTTCTGTTTGGATGATCCTTTTCCATCATGCATGGTGAGTGCATGTGCTTTGGGATCCTTGATTAGGCCTATCTGAATGAGTTTTTCCTGCTCATGTGTGAGATAATCAATGAATTGATCCATGGTATGCATCTTCCAATTTGTTCCCATGAGATACTTGTTTGAATGGAAAGTGGAAACACAAACAACATATTATGGTCCTAGCTTGGAAAATATTGTTAGAATAAGTTGATCCACTTGTTTATACTTATCAATACCAAAAGATTCTAAGATCAATATCAAATATTTAAACTTAGTAAATAAATCTTGTATATTATCAAAACTTTTAGGATCCAAAGTATTCAACTCTACCTCAAGCATATGACCTTTCATCTAATCTTTCTTTCCAAACAAACTTTCCAAGGTGGTCCAGATCTTGTTTGGAATATTGCATGCGAAAAAATGAAACCATAGATCAATTGAGATCAATTCAATAAGAAGTATTGTGAATTCATCCTTTTAGTTTGCCCATCTCATCTTCTCAATTGCTGATGTAGTTTTTGTTTCTGTCCCCATCGTCAAGTTTTATAGTCCTTTCCTTCTGAGTTGGAATTCTACCTTGGGATTCCAATAAAAATAATTGTATGGTTTGAGGATTACCACCAAGTTTGATATTATAATAGGTGTCCTATCCATCTCTCCCATTGTTTCTGGAAACCCTAAAAATTTACTCTCAATCTGCAAGTGAAAAACTAATAAATCACTGCAGAAAGGGCACTATAAGTGAAAATTCGTATCAGTTTCAGGAGATAATATTCCTACTTACTTTCTAAGAAAAATGTGAGGAATTTCTCCAAAAGGTTGAAAGCCCACTTGCAGAATCGGTCGATTTACTTCTTCTATGATCCCTTTCCTCAAAACGTTAATATTTTTGGAGAAATCACTACAGAAAGGTACGGCCATAGATTCGTATAAGTTTCAGGAGGTGATCTTTTGACTTATTTTCTGAGAAAAAGGTGAATAATTTTTCCAAACTGTTGAAACCCCACTTGCAGAATGGGTCGATTTACTTCTCATGAGATCCATTTACTCAAAAAGTTAATATTTTTGGAGAAATCACTGTCAAAATATATGACCACAAATTTCTCTCTTTGAAACTCTGATTTTCCTTATTCTATGGCTTGTCTTTCTTGCTCCAAGAAGCGTAGCTCTGATACCATGTCAATGTTTCTTCAAAACCTGCACATGAGATATAGCTAAGTTAAGTACAAACAAATCTTATCAAGAAAGGAAGAGAGATTCAATATGGAAGAATGAGAAAATATATTCACACTACTCCAACGAGCTGATGATTGATACATAGATAATGATCAATATGATACAATGAATGAGTGGAACACACTCATATATAGGACATAAAATTCCATAATAGAAGAATGCATGCATGCATAATAGCATAATAGTGATGATCTAAAATAGAAAGTCTAAAATAGAACTAGTTAGTTAACTCCTACTAAACTAATGTGTATGTTGTAGGTGAATCCCCCTGTGGACAAGTGGATTCCCTTTTGGTCTCTAGACTCCTAAGGCCAAGAAAGAAAGTGCTTAACATAGAAACTAACTTCCTTTTAGATCCAATCAAACTAATCAATGAAAGAGAAGGAGAAATATATGTACCTTATTAGCGATGTTTGCCCTTGTAAAGTCCTGGCTGAGCTTTGATCTTGAGCTCCATGATAGATCTTGTAGGACAAACAAAGGTACCAAAGACTTCCTACTCTACTGATATTATCTCAATCATAGATCCATCTACTACAGACAAACTCATATGGAACAAGCACAAGTTTGAAAGAAACAGGCCAAGAATTGATTATATTAATAAGAACAAGTAAAAGTACTTACAATCCTTTGAATGAAGGTGCAATAGCCTCTTCCAGTTATCCTTGTCCAACCCCTTTTATCAATCAATCTCCATTGATTGCTTTGATGACATCTCACTCATGAGATCATAAGTTTGATGTAATTCTCAATCTTCCTTCCCCCTTTCACCATGAGAAGGCCTCCTTATATAACCTTGGAGAGGTCCAACCACTTGAGAGATCTTTGGATAAGTTAAGGATTCCTCTCCTTCAGTTGAGGATCTCCCCTAATATCATTCCTTGACCATCTATTCGAATCCAACTACCTTCAGGAATTGAGAGATTCTTCCCTTATTTGCCTCAACAAACCCAAAATTTGCTAAAAACAGGGTAACGCTCCCCCATAAGGGTGCACAGGGTGCTCAAGCACTCCCCCAAAGAGGCTCAGGGAGCGCCAACACTCCCTGACAGTGGATAGGGGAGCTTTCCTCTCCAAAATTCATTTTTTGAGTGGTTTTTCCAATGGCAAGGGGCTTGTACTTCCTGCCAAGTGATTTATCTTCTTCCAAACCACCCTTTGAGGTGTCTTAAGTGTCTTTATGATGTCGTTAGAGGCACAGCATATGCAAGATGGCAGCATGATATTTGTGACACTTGCAACACTTATAGTCAATATGTGACACTTGTGGACAAGATGAGACACTTACAACACTTGTAATGATGACACTTGCGACACTATCAAAGCGAGTAATTTTGAGGTGTAACAAATTCCCTCCCAAAGTATGAAGTTAGAAGACGATGATGACTGAAGCACTTTGTAGACTTTTTCGAGCAAGGGTATGGACATAGAGAAACCAAAAAATGCTGCACACAACCATCAAACAAATATTATGACATGTTTCAAACCCAAGGCAGGCATACTTATGCTTGACTATAAATACTTTTTAGGTATAGCTTCCATAAAATACATTGCGGATCCATAATTATATTGACAAAATGGTATAGCCACCACAGATACAATGTGGATCTATACTCCTTATGACTTGAACTGATTGTAGCCACGAAGAATACACAGTGGAGCTACGAGATGACAAGACATAGCCACAACCAATACAAAGTGGATCTATGTAACAGTATATGTGTCATGGTTCAAAAGAACTCCTTCGTAACTTGGGAAAAGTATACATAAGAGTGAAAATTCAACCCAGGGTCTTCTTACCGATCCCGATGTAGTACAAATCTAACCATGTGAATAGATGTCCTGATGTTGAACATGGAAAAAACCACTTGATTATCGGTCAATGATGTAAACCATTAACAAGCACGAGGGAAATCACCATTGATGTCAATGATTCCCAAGGTACTCTAGTACATTCCAATGAATGTGAATGGATGAGCTGAATTCAAACATCCATGGAATCATCCGATCAGAGTTCAATGATGTAAACCCATTGTCAGACATGAGGAGGCCTGCCATTGAGGCATGCAGGTCCCAAGGTACTAACTGGTTTCTAAGTCTAGTTCCTGGATATTGTGTTGAAGTCGACAGGAATAGACTCGTCAAAGGAGGGCCTTGATGTATCCCCCATCAATGACATGAAATGGACACAAATATGTAATTGGTAGATCAAATGAACATGGACTGACATGGGTATTGAAACATGATATTTTTAATGGATGAATCTCGAGGCAGATACTTCCCTTGAACACTTAGGTACGATAGCATAAACATGACATGGACCAAATCTTGATGATGTAGTGGATGTTGTGACTTTCATTAGGTGACCCAAAGGAGTAAAGGAAACTCAGGGGATTGGCTCAGTGTAGAGGTTCAGTGGATTAAAATGTGTGCAAAGACAAAGTGTCATGTTCAAGGGCGATCGTAAGAGCGACTGGTAGTGTTCTCAAAAAACTGCTTGGCTTGCTTCTTTCAATTTCCCCCCCATCCAGATAGATGAGTACCTATTTTTAATTTAACGAGCTTGAGGAGGGTAACACATGCTTGATATGACTCACCTTCGGTAAGTCCCTCTTCCTTTGTTTAATGAACTGGAAGAAGTAAGGGTTTGATCCTGTATGGGCCCTTAAATGTATGATTTTTAACGAGTCCATAGAAGGTAAACTCGGTGGTTTTTCATATTTAGAGAGTCTAAAAACAACTTAAATACGACTCCAATGTTGTCCTTTTTCGTAATGTAAGTCTCATGAGGCCAAAAAAGAGATAAATTATCACTCGAAAGATGCCCTTTCAAACCTTTTAACGAGTGGGAAAGGAAGCAAGATCACTTGGCAATCTTTTCATGTTTAGAGAGTCTGAAAAGAGCTCAAAGACAACTCCAGGGCGTTCCTTTTTCGTTTATCCATGTAGGTCCGAAAAAGAGATAAAAGTTTACCTGGTTTCATTCTCATGTATTTACGAGAACGAGAAAGAACAAATACTAAGCTCGGTATGCCCCCATATTGAAAGCTGGGGGATTAACTCCAAAATGATCATCAAATACTGGAGACATGCCCTCCAAGCTTCAATTCATTCACCAACTTTGAGGTTGTCACCAATTTCTCTACTAGATGGAGAAAAATGACAAGGGAGGATGAAATGAAGGTTTAAGAGAGGTGACTGTTTCATTTTTTAACGAGCTTGACACAGAAAGAGAACTATGCTCAGGGCTCTGGGTTCAATCCCCAGATTGTTGTTTAATTTTTTAACGAGCTTGCTACAGAGAGGAAAACTATGCTCAAGGCCTCTGTTTCATTTTTTAACGAGCTTGTTACAGGGAAAAGAAACTATGCTCATGGACTCTTCTTGATCATGGCTTCCAAGAGAATAAATCTCTGGAAGAACACCATGTCAAGGGACAAAACTCAATCATGGCTTCCAAGAGATCTTCACTGGATGGAAGAAAATAACTCTGGAAGGAATACATGTCGAGGGTCACAACAGGGGTAAGGAAATCATTCTCCAATAGCCCTACCGAAAAGATCACCATGTCAACGACTGGATCCAAGTTTTTGGAAGTTGAAGGAATGGGAGATGATGGAAAACCGACAACGAGAGGGGAGAAAGAGTGTATATCTACCCGAATTTCTTCACGAGGGGGAAGAAAAGAGGATCAATGATGGTTACCATCCCGAGGTAGCTCATCAATGCTCAACATTTCCTTAATAGATTCATCAGAAGGAAAAATTGGGGAAATGTAGTTGATTTGCAGATGACAAGGAACTTAACTATGATGGCATCGAGTAATTGTTGGGTGCCAATAGATGTGGTTCATCCGATGAGGGAGAAGAGGATTGGATAGAAGTGTATGATGTTTCGGCTGGACTAAGTGGTACGGTGTCACCTAGTGCATCAAATTCCAACGGACTAGGTACAATCCAAGGGTTAGATGATTCCAAAGATTGATAAGCCGTAGTCGAAATCATATCAATAGTGGCAATATGATGTGTAGTCGGTCGAAGTGGTGTAGGGAAGGTACCCATGAGGCTATAATATTTCAGTAATCCAACACCAATGCTTTCATACATGATCTTGTGGTCTCCCAAGAAAGGAATATTGTTGGTAGCGGGAGCGCGAGCATCGGTCATGTAGAAATCCAACTGATCAACAGTGACAATTTTTCCATGATGAGGAAATTGTACACATCGAAAGACCGACGAGGAAATGATAGTCATAGCATAAAACCAACTTCTTCCAAGTAACAAGTTATAATCTAGGGGAGCATCAACTACCTCGACATCAAAAGTGACAGTCTTAACACCCAACTGGATGGGCAGGGATTGTAAAATCCCATGGGGATGGAAACCTTGCCCATCAAAGGCGCATAAAATCATTGGGGAGTTGTTAAGTGGGGGTGATTTTAAACCTTTCCAACACGCTAAAGACATGACACAAATTGAGGCTCCCTCATTCAGAATAGTTCGATAGATTTGTTTATTGTGAACAACAACATCAACTTGGAAAGAAAGTTGGTGGGAGAGTCGAGATGCACAATTTTCCAGGTTAAACATGATATGGTTGGACGACTTAGGATCAACAGTGCCAATAGGAGCATTCTACGTTGACTGGGGCAGTGTTGTAGAACTTCTAATGCAGACATAGCACACGGTGCTTGAGCCAAATATTCAACAATGTTGTAGTTCTAGGTGGCACGTGAACTAGGATTAAAGGTAGCTTTGTGGATAGTGCTCTTTGGAGGGCATAATATAGAGTCAAACATAGGTTTCTCAATCTGAAGTGGTCTAGATGGAGGATTAATCGATGGAGGACTAACGGAGGATGGTGATGGATCCGGTAAAGTACCGTTACCGTTAGTGTCTTTTCCTTTGTCAGAGTTACCTGGTGTGTCGTATGTCTTAGAGCGAGTGTTCAAATTAATCCCATTAAACATATAAATATGTGCACTCGTCGAGGCCTCATCATGAGAATGGCTAGAACTGCCCCCAGGAGAGGGGGTTTGAGAATCCATGGATTGTTGCTAAAGAAAAGGCTGAGTAAGCACAATGAGTTGTGAATTTCCCTGGAAAATTTTGGCCACTTCATTGAGATGTGGGCAATCTCGAGTGTAGTGACCATCACCACAAATGATACATGGGAATTTCAGTTTTCATTGTGGTTTCTTTTCGGTAGCAGGTGTTTGAGCTTGATTTTTTGGTTGTTCATTGTTATTAGTATTTTTTGATTTATTTTTTGTCTTCTTCTTACCTTCGGATTGTTGTGAAGGGGCAGAGTGAACTATATTCACCTTAGAGATCTGAGTTTGGGGGGAGGTAGAGGAGAGTGTGGTCGATTGGGAAGTAGATTCAGTTTTGACAGAACCCATAACACCGTCGGCATGAGATGATGATGACGGCTAGGATGGATCAGTGTTAACTCGAGCAACATTCAAAAGAAAATCATACAAAGTACCAGATTTTGAATAAACCAAATCTAAGTACTGAGCTCGAGAAATGGTTTCTTCCTCGGTGACCACGCCACCCATAGTGACATCGCGAGCGATCGGGGGTAAAATTTATTTAGTGAACCATTCCGCCAATAATATGTTAGGAATGATTGCCTTGATCATCCTTCGTTGTCATCTCCACTCATCAATGTGGTTAGAGATATGCATGGAGTCAGTTTGACGAAGGGAGGTCAAGAGTTCAGTACTCATCTCATAGCGAATAGGTAGTTTAAAGTGCGTGAGGAAAGACTTGCAAGGGAGTTGAAATAATGAAAAGAAGCACGTGGTAGTTCAATATACCACTTTGTTGTTGAGCCTGTAAGCATTCACTGGAAAAGATGCAAACGTATAGAATCATCCATGAGGGAGTTTGATGAACACCACAAATGGAAAGTCATCACATGGTCATTTGGATCTTCTCCAGATTTTCCATCAAATTTTGGAATATCAGAAGGAAGTTTAGCTTGAATAACTAGCCAAACTGATGAATGAAAAATAGGATCATTAGTTAACCGAGACAATTCTGGGAGATCCAGAGTCGCAAGGAAAGGTAGTTGTCAGTTAATTTGCGGATGATACTGGTGTGGCATAGGAACGCCAGTAGGACCATAAACTAGGTTAGGTGGATAGTTATAACCAGTAGGTCCTCCTACATGCAGTTGTTGTTGACCAGGATAAATAGGATTCGATGATGGATGAGAAACATTTGCATAACCCGGTTGATTCTGAGCATTATAAGCCAGGTGATTTGCTTTCCCAGAAAGAGGATGAACATTGTTCCCTTGAGGAGGGTATGGAGTAGATCCTAGAGGCAGATACACATTAGAACCATGGGGAGGATAAGGTTTTTGTCCTTGAGGACTCTAGGTGGTGTTTGGGATGTTGCCTAGATAAGGTTGTCCATAAGACAGTCCGGAAGGAACAGGATTTGATACTCCTCCTTCTGGGTTATGATATGAGTGCCCCCCAACATGGGGTTGGGTAAATGTGCCTCCAGAAGATACTCCCCAAAATTGTGAAGGGTTCCCAGCAGACGAAGGTTTCCCCCCTGCCAGTGGTGGATTGACGAACGGGGTATGAATGGAAAAGGGAGGTTGTCCTCCAGGAAGAACATGAAAAGGGGGTTGTCCTCCAGGAGTGTTAGGCCCGCTATGGGATGGTGGTCTTCTAGGAGGGATAGGTACGCTAGATTTTGGTTTCCCTCCAGTCTATTTTATTTGGTTGGCAAGGGTCTTCATTCTCGGGTGAAAAGATGTCCCAGCATGATCGTGTAGAACATGTGGAGCTGTAGAGTGAAAGTTTGTAAAAGTAGGGGTAGGGATCGAAGTGCCTTGGGAATGAGTAGAGATGATGAGTCCAGCATTGGGATAGACTTGTGCTGACACAACAGTAGGGTTAATGACATGATAGATGGGGTGATTCATAGTTTGACCAAATGGTCCTCTTTCAAGAGGAGGGTCATGAGGATTGAAGGGTTGTCGAAAGGACTCAAAATTCTCATAGAGATCGCGTCCTGATGAAGTCCTCCATACAGAATGATTAGGTGTGGGATTTGTATCTACTGCAGTGGTAGGACGAACAGGAGTCCTATACTCATCACCGAAGATTGGTTCTGTGGATCCCATATATGTCTCAGTAAAATCTCTCGCAGGTAACTATGGGATCTCTTCATTTATGACATTCCCAAGGGATTTTAAATGAAGCAAAAGTGGTTCAAGAGGGGTTACCTACATAGATGTAGTGTGAGGAGTGGGATTCTCAACCGTAACCAAAGTGCCTTCTGAGTTATCTAACGAAAGAGCAACAACACTCCCAGCGTCAGATTGATTTTCTACCCCTCCACGATAGTTGTCTTCTGGAGGGTTAGGAGGTAAGGGTTGGTAGCCTTTTGGAGGCAGCCCTTGCATCCTATGTGATCGGTGAAGACCTTTATCATCTACAGGCTCAATTTTGGAAAATAACAGTACACGCTGAAAATCTAGGGTCAACTAACAAAAAGAAACAACATACACTAATAAAATCTAGGAATCAAAACCAAGAAAACAAAACTTCTCTCGATGATCATACTAGTTGGTGATGAAATCCAACGTCGTGTGATCAAGTCAAGAAGGGGCTAGGATATGGTGGAATAGTTATAATGGTGACCTGCTTAACAGATTTTTACCTTGGTGCAAGCTTCCACACAGTAATTGTGGATTTACCCTCCAAGGAGCCCAAGTGAGTTTGACCAATGTCTGTCCCAGGTACAGTGAGACTTCCCTTCACTATCACCTTGTGTAAGTACCTAAGGTTTATGGCAACTATGGACACCAACTCGTAGTCAGCCCCTGAGTGGGTATAGTTGACAGTTTGATCTAAACGTATGGGTAGGATAACAAGTCCGAAATCAACTCGAGAGGCTCCCACACATAATCATGGGTATACCTTCAAGTGACCCCCAATATACGATCCAACCACTACAAAAATTTGAACCATGGAGGGATAATATCTGTAACTCACTCGAATGCGACCTCGTGTGTAATCCCTGTGTGAGAGGGGGATCCCAGAAAGCCTATATGACAATTGGATTTGACTCTCCCTATCTCAAGATGCTAATGTTCATTTTGAAAACTTTGGAGAGTTGTACTCACAGCCTAATCCAAAGTGCTAATCCTAGTCTACTGTTGGTGGAAGATCCTAAAAACAAAAATGTTCTAGATAATTTTTAATTAGCGTTGATTTTATGGCTGTTCTTTACTCAAAGGGTGTATGATAATGAAATTAATGGTATGATGACTCAATTCCCAAAAATGCACAAGAATATGATAAGCAATCGTTTCTTTCTATGAATGACTATTTAAGGGAAAGACAGAAAGTTGTTTTCACTATGAAACACTAATACACAATGTCCTCAATCAATTTGTTTCTCACTCAAATCCGATGCAATGTGAAAAATTTCAAAAATGCCTTCTAATATCCAAACCAATCCCTAAAATATGTCCTTTTTCTTATATGTGAATAATAATCAGATGCAAGACTTCTAAATGTCAACCAAACTTCAAGATTAAACAATCAGAAGAAAACTTCACACAAAACAAAAAATACACTCTCGTCGTGAAATAGACAAGAAGGAAAAAGATAACCAAATTGCAAACAAGAACCAAAAACCTCAAACAAAAGAGAAATGATGGAAAGTTGACCTCAAATATCAAATGAAAAATTCACAGACCTTTGGATTTCCTCATGAAAGTTTTCACTCAATCAGATAAAAAGGAGAAGAAAACAAGTTAACTCTAGGTCAACAAAGACAAAGATTTATTGCAAAGCAAGGAAAAATGTCAAAAATCAAAGAAAGAGATGAATAATCCTTAGAAATCAAATAATTGGAGGCTAAACAAGGACACACTAAGATAGCATAAACCCTAAGCAGATGAATCAGCAAAAAGACTGAGGAAAAACCAATTTCTAAGAAGATTTTTGCAGAAAAAGGGGTAGCGCTCCCCCAAAAGGGGACACATAGCGCTCCAACACTCTGTGGAAGACTGTAAGGGACTGCCAACGCTCTGGTGGTAAGGGCAGGGGAGCGCTTTGCTACAAAATCTCAAAGAAATGCCCAAAAACTAGAAAAAAAACTCAGGAAGAATGCAAAATTCTATGTTTAAGATAAATCCAAGAGACAACAATCAAACCTAAGGATCAGATACATTCATGGAGAAGGTTAAATTAGTGGGAAAAGAAAGCCAAGACAATCCCTAGGAAAGGAAACAAATCAGAGCTCCTCCCCAGTGGAGTCGCCAATTTCTGTTGTAGGTGAATCTCCCTGCAGAAAAGTGGATTCCCTCTTGGTCTCTAGACTCATAAGGCCAAGACAGAAAGTGATTAACATGGACACTGACTTCCTTTTAGATCCAATAAAACTAATCAATGAAAGAGAAGGAGAAATATATGTACCTTATTAGCAACGTTTGTCCTTGTAAAGTCCTAGCTGAGCTTTGATCCTGAGTTCCCTGATAGATCTTGTAAGACAAACAAAGGTAAAAAAGATTTCCTACTCTACTAAGATTAGCTCAATCATAGATCCATCTACTGTAGACAAACGCATATGGAACAAGCAGAAGTTTGAAAGAAACAAGCCAATCATTTATTATATTAATGAGAACAAGTAAAAGTACTTACAATCCTTTGAATGAAGGTGCAACAGCCTCTTCCAGTTCTCCTTGTCCAACCCCTTTGCTCAATCAATATCCATTGATTTCTTTGATGACATCTCACTCATGAGATCATAAGTTTGATGTAATTCTCAATCTTTCTTCCACCTTTCACCATGAGAAAGCCTCCTTATATAACCTTGGAGAGGTCCAACAACTTGAGAGATCTTTGGGATAAGATAAGGATTCCTCTCCTTCAATTGAGGATCTCCCCTAAGATCATGCCTTGACCATCTATTCGAATCTAACTACCTTCAGGAATTGAGGGATTTTTCCCTTATTTGCCTCAACAAACACAGAATTTTCTAAAAAGAGGGTAGCGCTCCCCCATAAGGGTGCACAGGGTGCTCAAGCACTCCCCCAAAGAGGCTCAGGGAGTGCCAACACTCCTTGACAATGGGTAGGGGAGCGCTCCTCTCCAAAATTCATTTTTTGAGTGGTTTTTGCAATGGCAAAGGGCTTGTACTTATTGCCAAGTGATTTCTCTTATTCCAAACCACCCTTTGAGGTGTCTTAAGTGTCTTTATGATGTCGTTAGAGGAACGACATATGCAATATGGCAGCATGATGTTTATGACACTTGCAACACTTATAGTCAAGATGCGACACTTGCAGATAAGATGTGACACTTACAACACTCGTAATGACGACACTTGTGACACTATCGAAGTGAGTAATTTTGAGGTGTAACAGTGTCGAAAATAGAAATTTCTCCATCATATAGCATCTGCCCAAAAATATAAGGGAAACCCAACATGAAATATCATACTCCTTTCATGCTCCATGATTGTCTTGTTCATCATTTATGACACGCCATTTTCTCATGGTTTTCCTGGAATTTTCTTCTCTCTATGAATCCCATGATATGAAAAGTAATCATCAAACTCCTTGTTGCAATATTGACCTCCATTGTCTGATATAAGACACTTCAACCTTTTTCCTATCTCATTCTCAACCAAAGCTTTCCATTTCTTAAAAGTATCAAAAACATCAGATTTTTGTCGAATGCAATAAACCCAAGTTTTTCTAGTTGCATCATCAATAAAAGTAACATAATAACGAGATCCACCAAGAAATGATGCATGAGATGGTCCCCATACATATGTATGCACAAGATCTAGCCTTTCACTCTTCTTTTATTTTTCGACTCCGAGAAATATGACTCTCTTCTTTTTTCCATAAACACAATGCTCATAGAAATTCAAGTCAATTTGTTTAATATCTGGCAACAGATTTATTTTGTGAAGTATCTGCATCTCCTTCTCACCCATGTGTCCAAGCCTATGATGCCATAGTGTTGTATCCACTCCTATAGAAGCTAAAGAGATAGAAGATTCAGTATTACCAGTACATAAATACAATGCACCTTCTTTCTCTCCTTTTGCTATCACCAGTCATCCTTTCATGGCCTTGCACGCCTTATCTATAAATATAGATATACAACCTTCACTTTCCAACTTCCCAGTTGAAATTATATTTTTCCTTAGATCTGGAACATATCATACCTCTCTCAACAACCATTGGTTTCCATTCTTTTGCTTTATTTATACCTTTCCCATTCCAACAATTTTGCATGGTCCATCATCACCCAAATGAATCTGTCCAAAATCACCTTGAACATAATCTAGAAAATGTTTCTTATGGGGTGTGGAATGAAATGAAGCCCCTGAATCTACTACCCAAGAATCAAAAATATTATCTACAGAAAGAATCAAAGAATCTTGTAACACATCACCTGTTACATTTGCTTCTTGATTTTTCTCTTGTTGTCCATCTCTTTGTTTATTTGAATCTTTGTAGTCTTTCTTCACATGTCCTTTCTCCCCATAATTCCAACACTCTATCTTTCCCAGTCTGGATTTGGATCTTCCTTTCCTAGAATTCCCATGGTTTCCTCAACCCTTTCCTCTATCCTTTTGTATTCCTCTAGGGTTTTTCATACAGTTTATCTAATGCATCCATCAACTCCTTCATTGTCTTTTCTTTTGGAATATTGAAAGCCACCGATGCTGTCAAGCTCAGCCATATTGTTCCTAGTTCCTTTCTATCAAGAACCTCCCATTCTTCGTCCTTCATGGTCGTCATATTCTTTTCTATTCCTCGCAATGGTAGGAATAGATCCTTCTAATATAAATAATCTTCCATTTGCATATTACATAACTAGTAGTTTTTTTCGTTAAATTTCTCGACCCTAAACTTTCCATCTTTCGCCATTACTCCCACTCAAACTAGGAACCCTCTTTTTCTGCGAGTTACCTTTTTCTCTAATACCAGTTGTTAGAAAAAAAGGTTCATGAAGCAATAAAATAAAACAAATGTGGAAATAAAACACAAAATATACACAATACAATAGAGACCTAGATATACGTGGTTCAGCCAATGTGGGCTACGTCCACCAGAGAATTTTTTAGGTCCTTCCTTTTCATTATCCATCAAAATGAAGGGATACAACATACAACACACATTGTAACTTCCTCTTCTTTCTCTCACAGACTCCTCTCTCAGAATACAATATTCACAATAATACATAGCTGCAATACAATTCCTTCATAAGAGAGGGTTGACTTCTAGGGAAAAAAACCCTCAAATAACTTATACCATCATATCTGCAACCTTATAATGAACAATCTAGATTGACTATGAAATTACAATATTTTACAAGGCAAATTTTTCCAATATTTCACTTCGGGGGCACTTCCCCTGAATCCCTTGCTAGGGGGGGATACAAAAATTGTCACCCCCCCCCCCTTGGACCCCACAAGCGACATTTGTGGGGGGGAAATCCCCCCACACCCCCTGTTAGGGAATGGGGTCCAAGAACAACTGAAACAAACATCTCAATCAGGAAGATAATCAGGCTCCACAACCAACAAGATGCATTAGTGGTGAGATGTTGACCGGTTGACAGAGATTGTTACACATCAACATTACTCGCTTTGATAAGTGCCGCAAGTGTCGCATGTTGCTCCCAAGTGTCGCATATTGCTCTCAATTTTTGCAAGTATCAAGCAAAGCATACTTCCATGATGACGACACTAAGGAGACACTTAAAATGCCTCAAACACTTGATTTGAAGGAAGAGGAATGGCTAACTGAAGATAAGAACCTCTTGCCACCTAAAAGAAGCATTCAATCTAAGGTTTTAGGAGAGAGCGCTCCCTTATATCACCCTTAGGAGCGTTGGCGCTCCCCTATAAAGTGCTAGGGAGCATTATAACACCAAACAACCCTTCTGAAGGAGCGCTATAGATTTGTAGAGCATTGGAGCCCCCCTAAAGCCTACTAGAGAGCGCTATAGCACTCTGATGGCCTTTTTGAGGGAGCGCTGTCCAATTTGGGCAGCAGTTGATCTGTTGAGGAGAATAAGAGGAAAATCTTTCAATCTTGGAAGGCAGTTGCATTCAAATTCCTAGTTCAGCCATGATCTTAGGGAAGATCCCTGGCTTAAGGAGGGAAATCCTCAACTTACCCTAAATATACCTCAAGAGGTTAGGCCTCTCTAAACCTATATAAACAGGCTCTATCATAGTGGAAAGGAGGAAGAATTGGAAGCATGAAACCTATGATCTCATAGGAAACATACAGTGAACTGGAGGAAAGTAATCACTAAAGTTGTTGTCATCTAGATCGTGGATCTTTTGAGCAAGGGTTAGACAAAGGGGACTTGACAAAGCTGTCGCATTCGCATCTATGGTTGTAAGTTACTTCTTTCATTGTTCTCATCAATATGACATGCTTGGCCTGTTTCTTTCTAGTTTGTGTTTAATCTCATATGAACTTGTCTCTGATAGATACATCTATTTCAAGCTAATATCAATAGAGTAGGAAGTGGTTGTACTATTGTTTGTCTACAAGGCTCATCGAGGGGCAAAAGATTGGAGCTCAACTTGGAGCGTGCAGGGACAAACGTCGGTAAAAGGTACTTCTTTTCTCCTTCCTTCTCGCACATTAGTTTGTATAGATCTGAAAGGAATTCAGTGTCCATGTTAAGCATCTTCTGTCTTAAGAGTTAAGAGTCTAGCTCTCAAGAGTAGATCTACCTGTCCGCAGGGAGATTTTCCTTCAACAGAGATAAAGGAAAATTATCTGGTAGAAAGTATAAGTCAAAGGTTAGATCTAATTCCCATGTTCAGTAGACGAGAAGATGATGGAAATGTGGTAAAGTTGGGAATTACAAAAGGGACTGAAAATTGAAGGAAATGGAAGTCAGTACAAGATCTGATGAGAAGCAATCGACTTAGAGAAATATGACTCCATATAAGGGAGGCGATGTGTACCTGGTGTCGACCAACACACATTTGGATCAATATGTTTGGTTGATCGAATCAAGAGCATCCTATCATAAGACACCACATAGAGAATGGTTCTACAAATATAAACGATATGAAGGAGGAGATGTTTTCTTGGGGGATGAATCAACAACTGAAATTGTCAGATGAGGAAGAGTTTAGCTGATACTGCAGGATGGGAGGAGTAGAACCCTTCCAGGTGTGCTACACATTCCAGGTTTGGGAAGAAACCTAATATATGTTAGCAAGATGAGTGATGTAGGGGTCCACACTCTATTTCAAAATGATTCGTGCAAGATGGTCAAAGATGTGATGGTCTTAATGAAAGGATTTCAGATTGGAACCCTATACAAGTTATTAGAGAGTGTCGGCTTGACTAGATGCAACAACATTGTTGTTCCTGAAGTGAACCCAACTTTGAATTGACTCGACTCAACTCAAGTTGAGTGTTACACATTATTTTCGTCATCCCTATGATCGTTAATGATGTAAGTGGCCTGAGTTCCTAAAGAGAGAAGGGAGAAGAAATTTTCCTGAGAAAAGAAGTTGCATTTTCCTATGTAAAAACCTTATAAAAAAGGAAGTTCGCAGGTTGTTATATAGGCAGGGTGCGATAATGACCCATTCTCGCAGGTTGCACTATAGCTAGGGTGCGAGATGTTCGCAGGTTTCTCTATAGCTAGGGTGCGAGAATGCCTACACGTGGGAAAAATGAAGCATTTTTTCGAATCTTCTAGAAGGAGAAACTTCTATGGTGAGGTGGAATCCGAATGGTTTGGATCTTACTCGCTTTCATGATTTAGTGGGATCATCCTAACCTCCTCACCTTATCCTTTTCAACTTATAAAAGGAGAGGAGTTCTCATGGAGAAAGTTAGCTTTGTTGGTTCTTGAGATTTGTTGGTTCATGAGGTTGTTCTTGATTGGCCTGGAATTATCAGCTTGGTTGGAGTGGCTTTGAGATTTTCTTTGTCAAGATAGATTATGAGTAGCTATCAGATCTATGGTTTCAGAATTCTTGGAGCAAGAAGTGTGTGGGGAACGAAGGAAAGTTGGAAGGGACCTTACGACATCAAGGCCATGGTTGTAATCTCTCTTTCACATTTAATATGATACAGTAATATGATTCTTTCCCATAAAGCTATTTTCACTTTATTGTGTACTTCCTTGATCATACACATAGGTTAACTGTTGAATATATTATGCTTTCTTCACTTTGGTTGGTTTGTGTTGTCTTGGTCTTGGCTGCACGAGAGCACTGGAGCGAAGCAGGAGCAACAAAAACCATAGGATGCGATAATAAGGTATGTTATTTGTTCTTGCCTCCTAGTTAATTCAATGGTTAAAAATCTAGGGAAAGAGTCATGTTCTGTCTTGCTTTGTTCTAGAGCCAGGTGGATCTAGGGAGATCGGTTAGTGTCCGCACCTACGGATTTATCCAATAACAAAATTGGTGACTCCACTGGGGAGACGGATTGTTTCCTAGTTAGTCTAGTTTCCCTTGCTTTGATTGCTTGTTTTCTGGTCTCTGAGTCTGTGGGAGATCTATCCAGGCTCTCTGGATCTAAAAGTTCACTCAAATTTAGCCCTTTTTCAATTTTTTGCTTGTTTATAGGCATTCTCGCACTGTACCCTTTAGTGGCCTGTGAGAATAATTGATGTTCTCACCCTACTGTTTAGTTAGGTGCGAACTTCTCGCACCCTACCAATGTGTAGCCTGCGAGAATACCTAATTCTCGCACTGTAATATACTGCTAGGCTGCGAACTTGTCTGTAAAATTTTTGGATTGGATCTTGTCATTTTTTATGCCTAGTTTTGCTTTGATCAACTGGATTGAGCTTTTGGAGCCTATATTGATCTACTTACAGTCTGCTTGACATCCTTTGAGTTTCTTTTAGCCACTTTTTCTTTGTTTGGTTTTGAAGGATTAGTCTCTTGCTTTGAATGTCTTTCAATTACAAAGCATGTGTTTTCTTTAGAATTGTTTAGGGAAAGATCAGATTTCTTCTGAATAGTTAGCTTTAAAAGAGAACTTTTTAGTTTGGGTTTCTTTGTTTTAAGAAAGTTCATTATTGCTTTTAGTGAAAT
>ML797712.1:0-12031 GCA_009831015.1 Picea engelmannii | reverse complement strand
GACACATGAGTAAATGGAGGACATGGCACATGTTCCCTATAAAGGTGTTGTTGGTAGTTTAATGTATGCTATGGTCTGCACTCGAATAGAGATCACCCATGCAGTGGGAGTGTTGAGAAGATACATGTCGACACCTGGGAAGGGGTATTGGACTTTTGTCAAGAGAGTATTTAGGTATTTGTGTGGCACAAAATATTATTCCATATGCTACCAAGGAAAACCTAGAGGTGACAGTGAATTAAATGTACATGGCTTTGTCGACGCCATCTGGGTTGGAGATCTAGATTGGCAAAGGTCTACCAATGGATATGTGTTCAAAATGTTCGATGGAGAAATCAACTAGATGAGAAAGGGATAGGCGGTCGTAGCCTTCTCAACAACATAAGTTGAATACATGGAAGCCACTCATGGAAGTAAAGAATTTGTATGGCTGCAAAGGTTGTGTACATGAATCGGGTTTGAGCATAGAGCTATGAAGATAAGTTGTGATATTCAAAGCACAATATTTCTGGAAAAGAACCCAACATATCATTATAATACTAAGCACATTGATGTACAATACCATTTCGTGAGAGACATGGTGGAAAGCAACAAGGTGTTGCTGGAGAAAGTAGACACGTTGGAAAACATAAGAGACTCTTTGACCAAGTCTGGGAGTGTTGTAGTTCTCTTGGTGTAGAGACGTAATGGGCATTGTTGCCCTGGGTCTATGAATGAGAGTTCATGGATCCCCTGATTTTAGAAAAGGAGAATGTTGGGTTGTTATATTCTTTGTAGTGAAATTATAGTCGAGGTGGATCGATTCACAGTTGAAGTCAAAGGAATCGAAAACAAGTCAAAGGTCGAGGTGGTTCAACCAAGTAAATACAATGATCGAAAGTCAAACGTTGAGGTGGTTTGACCGGGTAAAGTTGAATTTGAATACATTGACAACAATTCGAAGTTCAAGTGGTTCGACGGGTAAATTCAAATTCAAATACATTGACAGCAATTTGAAGAGGTCAAACAACAAGAGGTCAACAAGCGGGCATGTCACAACCGACTGAAGACCGAATAAAGGACGACTGGTAGTCGACTGGTAATCCGACTTGGTAGTCAACTGTAATAAAATCCTAAGATTTGTGGGATTTGTAGCCAATGATCTACGTGGATATGTAACCTTTTTTGGGTGTTGTTTATTTAGGGTTTTACCTAGTGTAATGACTATAAAGAAGGCATGTCATAATATCGTAAAATATGATGAATAGCTAATTGCCAATCAATAATCGTAGAGGTTGTTGGTCATGTAGATGTAAGACGAATTGGCTACAGGGTTGTTCTTTTGTAAAGAAATAAGGTATGATGTTGATTGTGTCTTAGGTGTGGACCAAGGTTAGACATGTAACCTTTTATTCTGAATGAATAAGACAACAAAAGAGTAGAACACTCAAGGAATGCTAGTTTTCCTGGTTTGGGCTTCCAGGGTAAAATCTCTATGTATTGTGTGTTTGTTATGTCATTGACTTTGTTGTTTAAATATTTCTTCCTCTCTTCTGCTAGGTTTAGCATGGAAGTATTTCTCATTTCCTAACAATAAACCCCATTTGAAATTTAGCAAAATTATATATTTTTTGAGCCAAACAAATGTGTATGCATGTTTATAAAGATAAACATGCATATGTATGTGGGTTGTTGAGGAGGAATAAAGGGGGATTAAGTCTACAATTAGGGAAAGGGTATATGAATAAGGCCTATAGGGAATAAACACATATGAGGTAGAAAATGATGCTACAATAGATTCCCCCTAATGTATGAGGTCAAAAGAGAAATTGATGGTCAAATTACATTATACAATCTAAGAGGTGAGTGTGTAATGAGCCCAAGAAAATTAAGTTGAACACTGATCCATAATAGAACCTGCAACAAAAAACAAGTAAGAGTAATCTCTTCCTGAGGTGAGTATACCCATGCTCATGAGTGACAAAAGCATGGCCACCAAATCAAGTGCACTCTGGATCCATGAGATATGTATATAAGAAGTGATCATTGCCATGAAAAATGAATACAGAGTGGATCCATGTCAAAAGAGATCATAGGCACTAAGAGATACATAATGGATCTATGTCCTAGAATCAGATAAGGATATATAGAAACAAGAGATGTAATTGATCACCCACAAGTACCAATGCCATATAAAGGAAGTGGTATTGTGCAATACAACTCAGGAAACAACTTAAAAGATATGATGCTACTACAGACCCAAGATATTCAAATCAAACTGTTGATGGTACGATTCTACTCCATAAAAATAGATGTCTTGAAGTTGAATATAGTGAGACACCATTTGATTACCACTCATTGATTTATACCGTTAACAAATGAGGTACAACCCACCAATAATGATAATGGGAGTCAAGGTACCTAGTACATTCTAGTAAGTGCAAATGAATGAGCTACACTTGTAGAATATATCGATCAAGGGAAATTGATGTATTCCCACTGTCAATAGCAATGGAACCTAGAACTGATGATTGTAAGCCCCAAGGTACTAAAAGAACTCTATATCCCTATCCCATAGAAAATGAGACAAAGTCGATGGGAAGAGATCCGCTAGAAGGAGGGAATTAAGACTGTATCTCCCATCATCCAACATCAAGAACAACAGAATGCCAAATGTTTTGAAGGACTTGGATGAAATATTGAACAAACATGCAACCGAGTATGTCTCTTGCATGCACCATATGGAATAGTGTTAAGGTTTAATCTATTATTAGGTTTCTTTTCAATTTACTAGATAACCATAGAATAGATAGGACCACTGAGAGAAACACAATCAAAAGATACACAACATTTATCCTAGGAAACCCTCGTGGGGGAGAAAACCCAACAAAAAATTCCTTAATATAGATAGCCAAGACAATGCCAAGACAATAAACCAAACACTAGAGAATTTCCTCCACTGAGAAATGTGCCTCTCTCTTCCTTCTTCTCCCAATTGCAGCTACCAAACTTGCGCATTGAGTGAGCGAATGAGTGAGTGATCAAATGAGGCATTGGCTTCCTTTATTTATACAAACTGGCAGGAGATGGAAAGGTGCCTCTTCACTGGGCAGGGTCGACTTGTCTTCTGAGTGGTTAAAATCACTTTAATTGCCTAGGGGCCAACTTCTCAATTTGCATAATATATTTAGGGTTTGACCAATCCACAAAATGGGATTTGTTCGATTACAATTCCCAAGATGATCAATCCACAAAAGGGGATTGATATAATGAATAATATCTCAATAATAAATAGTATACTCTTTGCAGTTACAATATTTCAAAAATAGCACATGGAGGAGACCCTCTAAGCAACGACCAACAATGAAAACCACTTATAGAGGAAAGGAATTCCACCAATGAAGAAAATGGAACCCAAGGTACTACATGAATCCCAAAGTTTGAATAAGGTATTGACGTTGAACACAAGGGAAACTGCTCAGTCAACAACCAATGATGGATGTCATCTATTGAGTGCGAGGTAACCTATCAATTATGTAAATAGGCCTAGGGTGATAATTTAGGTCAAAATCTTAGAGAAATGTGTTGGAGTCGATAAGAGTTGTCTCATTAGCAAGAAGTCCATGGGCACGTTCCATACTAGCATGAGTACAAGACAAAGACTCTTGTTGATTCTAAGAAGTACTTGACATACGAGAAGTCTGACATGAAAAGTTAGGAATTTCAAGGAGTGGCCAACATAGGATGAAACTTCCCTTGAACAAAAGCATGACACAATAAGTGACTTAGGAAACATAGACTCAATAATGAATGATGACACCAGTTTGTGATACAAGATGCATCAATACACTCTCCGTAGTGATCAGAACGATAACCAATCATAGGAGTAAAAAACTCAAAAATCATGGTTTAGCTTCCTAAGGCCATACTAAAATCCCAATCCATTTGAGACAGAGACTCAAAAACTTAGTGATTTTTTTAAGGGAAACATGATTGCAACTTGAATAAATGAGAACTTAAATATTTCCCATCCTCCTTTATTAATATTTTATTTTTTTTTCTTTTTCATATTATTAAATATTGAAAAATAATAAAAGAATTGTATTAGACAGTTGAGGAAACAAGTGTCATGGACAAGCAAACTAGTTCTAGGCACAGGGAACATACCTATGCCCAATGCAAGGAACACATGCAAGATATGGACACTCGAGGGAATGTTTCCTCCAGGAATACATGTGTTAATTCACAAAGTAAAATGATGCAAGGTTGGAAAATAAGATAACGCATAAGTAACAAGATAAACAATAGCAAGCTAAAGTCGACATTAAGCTCAAAAGTGCAAGCGGGAAGTATCCAATGAAATTACAACTTAACACAAAAATTTGGCAGCCCCATGAGGTCTAGACATAATAAGAATGAGAATAAGGTATGAGGCTTCAACACAAAATCATGGTAGGACTAAACAGGGCTCTCGAGATGATAGGAAAGACTGCAACATGGGTGCCAAAATGGCAAGCAAGGTACTAACTAGGGCACCCATGAAGAGGAAGTCTCTACCACAAACAAGATGACATTTGTAATCAATTGGGAAAGGTTGGTTTCGTTAGTAAGTGGGATCGACCCTAAGGGAAACACAAAAATGATATTGATAATGAAAAGTGCAGGTGGAAAATGACCTACCCTTTATACTAGTAATAAAAAACATTACTTGTTAAAGAGTCAAATGATATACTAAAAGGCTGGAAAAATGCGTAAAAATACCTTGGTACGACATCCTTCCTAAAAAAACTAAACAATTAGACATCTTATACACTTGAAAGTTAGTCCATTAGGTGTAATTTTATAGTGAGGGCATAAAACTATAGTAAAATGGGTAAAATAATTGATTAAATAGTGAAAAATAGAATTGTTTACCATGTCATTTTGAAATTTTACCCAAATAGTGCATTTTAGTGGAAAATACGTCGAGAATTCCACAGACGATTACATGCGCTATGATCAATAGAATCACACACTATCTAGACTAGGTAAGAGGACTTTCCTTCCTCTTCATTTTCATCCATTTCATTTCCTATTTTCATAAAAAAATATTTGATTTGGAAAATCTTTAAAGGGATGTGCATTTACGTGCCATCCTTTGGCACATGGTGCATATAAGGTTCCCTATACACACCTGTCATCAAGACAAATCACATATATATGCACATGTCTCCTGTATAGCTTTCATACAAGCCTTCCTAAAGTAAAAAAGTGAAGTTTTAATCTCTTTTTAATGATCAAATCTTGGAGGATGATTATTGAATGGATAGAAAGAGAGCATAAGGAAATCAAAAATCAAGTTATAGAAGACCCCGAGGTGCTAGAAGCCCTATGAAATTGTGTCCTAAAATATTTCTTCGAGATGAGCAACATGAGAGCTCAAAAGAGATTGTTACTGGTCCTGATAGGCTATTAGGAATCCAATGTTGATGCTTTCATGCTAGATGGGAAACCTCTAAAGCTAGAGGTTGAAGACATATAATTCATAACGAGACTCTCCCAGTGAGGAGATGTAGTGAACCTCAAGACTCAAGGCAGTGGGGGAACGAAAAATGAAGAATACATAGCCACCTAGTGTGCCCGAATTACTTAGAAAGTGGGAAGTCAAGTCCCAATATGGAGCATAGATATTTTCATCTTAAAAATCATTTTATGCACCATCAAAAGAATCACAAGATTGACAATGCTTTACCAATAATCTCGACCACAAATGTTTTATGGATTAGAATGCTTGAGACCAAAAATATTTGATTGGAGCTCATCACTATTGATGTTCATGAAGAATCAACTTACAGAATGTAAGGTGGGGAGGATGAAAAACTTCGTGTATGGAAAAATTCTATGCACTTTATTTTTCAAGAGAGTGCCAACTATTAGTCCACAAGTGTTTGTCCATCCGAAAATATTTAGAGTACCTTGTATGGATCAATGGATATATGTGATGCAACGACTGGGGGGTGGGTGACTACCTAGCCATTATGACGATGATTTCTTTCATTGGCGACAATGACATATCATATCCATTGGCGACTATCCCTATGAAGGGATAAACTTCAAAAGGGACCCAGACATGCCAATACCTCCTAGCGTTGCACTAGGAGAAATAGGTAACAAATGTTTCAAAGTTTTCAAGTGATGCAATTTTTATGTATTTTTATTTCAGAAATAGCTCAAAAGGAAAGACAAAAATAACATATTTTGGCATGAATCATGGCTCTAACAAAACTTTTGAATGCATAGATATTGGACCAGTATGACCAATAGGATACCCTTAGCATAAGAATAGAGGATGAGGTGAAGACCATCCCTGAAGGGGTACGGATAGAGTATTGCAAATTTTTCAGAGGAACCTGGACAAACTTACCCACTATATCTTGATGGTACAGATCGAGGATTTTCCAAAGAAGATGTAGTGACATGTCATCGGAGTACCAGGACCTTGGGTTTGACTCTTTTGGTGTTTGGCCAACACTACAATGTGTTACAATGAGACACACGTAGGGGCAAGGCCCCCAACATAGTTGTTATGTACTAAATTGTATCATCCCTATAGATGTACATTCAAGGATAGGGGCCTGATTTTTTAAAGTCAATCCACAATTTTGTACTTGATGAATATTTAAAATAATATATATAGATAATTTTTCCTTGGATCTTTACTTATATGAATGTTTATGTGCAATGTGATGCTTTATATACATGCATGCTTCTGAACATAAGAATGAAAAAAATTGAATCCAATACATATTTAGCAAATGCATAAGTTACAAGATTATTACTCCTAGGAAAGTGCACATATGTAATGGAATCAAAGGAATGCTCCAGAAGATGTACCTAAAAGAATCATCGGAGAAGAGTCGGGTCACAGATCTGGTGTGCTCCATTCAACTGGGACACGACCAGTTGGGAATCTAGATGAACTTCTGGGGATTGAATGCCATGCATAATAACATCTCTAAGAAGCTTGATCATAACACTATACTCGGCCACATTATTCATCGTTGTCCCAAGACAAGCGCCTCCTGAAGTCACCAAATGACCCATGGGAGAATAAATCACCCACGTTGTGGAAGCAAGATTCTGAGTGTGACGACTAGCACCATCCACTAATCCTAAAAACACCATCGATTCTAGTGACATCTACCATCCAAGCATAAGCACGATAAGAAAAAAAAATGAAGAATGAAATAAACTAATATAATCCTAATACTACCAATACACAACAATTACAAAGGGGAAAACACCCAAGAAGCGTTTCTCAAGCATAATACCTCTTGAGATTAAGCCCATTTATGGGCTCATCCAACACATTTCTCTCGTAATCAATAAGTTTGTAAGAACATTTTTGCAACACATTCCTCAAAACATAGGCCCTGTGCCACATCACATTAAACGTGCCTTCCCCCATGGCGTCTTTGTCTTGATCATAAAACAAAACAATATCTCCCTTTGAAAAGATCCTAGGGTGGACAAATTTATCATATTGAACTTTAACACTCTTTTTATGTTCCTTGCTCGCCATGGAAGCATCTCGACATTGCTCGTCAGGGTGCTCTAGGTGAACAAGACATTATTCGAGCTCTGAGGTGTCCAGAAGGAGCTCAACAAATATTTTTAAGGAGGGGATTTCACATTCAATAGGAAGAACTGCCTCAACTCCATGAACAAGTTGAAAAGAAGAGAATCCTGGGGCAATTTTCACTCAAGTTCGGTATTCTTATAATGTCGGATAAAGCATAAAGTTCCATATGGACTTGCTTGCATTAACATTCGCTTGTGGATAGTAAGGAGACAAATGCTTTTGGATAAATCCCAACTTGGAAGCTAACTCTGATATCATTTTTTTCTGAAAGTGACTACCATGGTTAGTGACAATTTCCCTTGGAACTTTGAACCTAGCAATGTTATGATTGAACATGATTAATGCAACAATTTCACCATTGTTAAAAAACATTGGCATGGCCTCCGCCCACTTTGTGAAGTAGTTGACGGCCAGGATAATGTAATGATGCCCCCTAGTTGAAGCTTGGTGGCATGTAGTAAAATCAACCCCCCACTTGGTGAAAGGGCCGACGGTAATAATGGGGAACAACGGAGCTAGATGCATGTGCAATTTCCTGGAAAAAAATTGTCATGGATGACACTTCTTGACCACCTCTATGCAATCCTTAAATATCATAGGCCAAAAGTATCTGGCGCACAAAATTCTTTAGGTTGTTTCCAACCCCGATAAATGACCACCACAGGCTCCATGTGACACTCGTTCAACACACTCTCTACCTCTTCACGTGTCAAACAACAATGAAGAACTGAATCAACCCCACGACGATAAAAGGTGTCATTGATAATGAGGTAATTCTTTGCCTGATGGAAAATACATCATCAATCATCCTATGAATAGTTCAGAGAGAACTTCAAAGTTTGAGCATATACCAGGATATCTCCATACCAAGGGCCAGAGGAAGAAATGAGGAAAATGTGCTCATCTAGGAATGAGTCTGTCATTATAACGTCCTTTTCTTCACTCAGAAACTTTGACATGAGCTCGCAAAAACCAATGATTTTTTGGACTTAGCTGATGTAAGCTCCAAGTCGAATTCCTGTAATATGACAATCCACTTATTATATTTTCCCCTAACAATCTGTCAGTTTAAAACATACTAAAATGGATTGACATTTGCGATCACAATGGTTTTGCGCAATAAGATGTAGTCTTGAAATCTCTGGACGACATGCACATGCGCTAAGGACAACTTTTCAATATGCGAATAATTCAATTTAGGACGTACCAAGCCATGACTAAGATAGTAGATGATGTGTTCTTAGAACACATCATCCTCCTGAACCAAGACCATACCGATTGTAGATTTTGATGTTGGGAGGTACAATAAGAAATATTTTCTATAGTCTGGGGGACTAAGTGAGGGGGAAGACATGAGAGCCTTCTAAGCACGTCAAAGAACATTGTGCAAAATCATCACAAATAAATGGGACCCCATTCTTCAACAAGTGCATAAATCCGTTGGCGATGTCGACATAGTTAGCTATAAATCGACGAAGGAAATTTACTTTCCCTTGTAATCTCTAAAGTTGTCTAACACTATGCGAGGGAGGTAATTGAACTATTGCCTCAACCTTTAAAGGGTCAGCCATGAACCCCTTATTCGATACGATGAAACCCAAGAGACGCCCTGAAATAATGCAAAAGATGCATTTATTAGGATTCAATCGAATCATGTAGTACAGACATCTTTCAAACACAAGGTGAAGATGAGCTAGATGATCCTCTCTCTTGTGAGAGTGAACAACTAGATCATCCACAGAAGACTCCACAATGTGTTTAAGATCGTGAAATTTGAAGGATATGGTCCACTGGAATGTGGCTCTGGCATTTTTTAGGCCAAAAGGAATCTTCCAATATGCAAACGTGCCCCAAGGACATAGTAACTCAATTTTATGTTAATCCTTTGACCAGATTTGAATCTGGTTATATACGAAGAATCCATCCATGAAGGAGAATATCTCGCTTCTCGCACACTCATCAATAATATGATATATAAATGGTGTGGGGAAATTGTCCTTTGGACAAGCCTTGTTCATATCTCTAAAGTCCATGCAAACTCAGATTGTTCCCTGTTTCTTGTTAACCAAAACAAGATTGGATACCCATTCAACCAAGGGAATAGGATAGATAAAGCCAACTTTGATAAACTTCTCTACCTCAGATTTTATCGCTGTCACCTTTCTAAGATTAATGAGTTACAGTTTTTGACAAACATGCTTTGCATTTTCATATGTTTTAATCTCGTGTTTGACAATTTGAGGATCTATGCTTAGAATTTCTTCTATCCACAACTGGTGATATAATTTTCCATCCCATCTACGCTTAACTTACTTCAAATTTTAATTAAATGTTAATACTAAATTTTGTAATCACAATCTATCAACGTGATTTTTAATGCTAAGCTTTTGTAACTCTCAATTAAAAAAACAAGCCACCATATTTTTAAAAAGTGACTTTTATTATTGATGTTCTCATATTATTAAAGTAACTTTTATGATGATGATATCTATGGTTCTCTAAGACCAACAAGGTCTATTGAACAAACAAAAGCAATTAAGCACATGAGTGTTAGACCATTGGTGACTCGTGAATTAGTTGGGGGAAGGAATCTTCCTACACTCACCAAGGAACCATATTTTTAAAGTGTGACTTTTAGAAAAACAAGCCACCATATTTTTAAAAGGTGACTTTTATTATTGATGTTCTCATATTATTAAAGTAACTTTTATGATGATGATATCTATGGTTCTCTAAGACCAACAAAGTCCCCATCTAGGAACCATCCTTGTTGTGCTATGATGGAATGTTTCCACATTATTATGCCTGTGGTGCCCACAATGCACCATTAGAGATAGAATTTTCCATCCCATCTCCTCTTAACTTCAATTATATGTGGTGGAGCCCACAAGGCATCACCAGACACAGAATTTTCCATCCCATCTCCGCTTAACTTCAATTATTGAATTATATGTGGTGGAGCTCACAAGACACCACTAGAGATAGAATTTTCCATCCCATCTTCGCTTAACTTCAATTATTCAATTATATGTGAATGCTAAATTTTCGTAAGTACAATCTATCAACAAAAATTTTCGTAACTAACAATAAAGAAAGCAAACCACCGTATTTTTAATGCTAAGTTTTAGAAACAACAAAGTATCAATTTTTGAAGAAAGCAAACCACCATGTTTTTAATGCTAAATTTTAGTAACAACAAAGTATCAAGTTTGGACGAAAGCAAACCACCAAGCTTTTAATACTAAGTTTTCGTAATGTTTTTTTACCACCGATTAATCCGCTGATATATTCTTCCATGATTTGCGGTGATAAAATAGCTGTCCTTTTCGGTACATCACTAAGCCACCTGGAAACGTCGATGAGAAATGTGATATTTAATTTCCTCCTTTTTTTTTTTGTAAAGTTAAAGTGTATTTTTTCATTTATATCGATAAAATCGATGGATGTGAATGCGGAGAGGAGGGATAGATTCATATTAAATCTCCTACAAAGTTTTTAAAACCTTGGTGGTAAGTTAAGGTGTCAATTAACGGATGTGAATGCGGAGAGGAGTAAACTGGTATTAATATGGTTCAACTATTTGCTCAGGATATTATTTTTCTAAAAAAATTATTTATGGGTTTTAAAAAAATTGTTAATTTACTATTAATATTAATAAAATTAATATTATGAACATCACAATGAACTACAATGATTGTGTTTATCTAAAAATTCACTAGTTGGACACCGCAATGAACTACAATGATTGAGTTTAATTAGAAATTCTTTCGAGCCTTTATTCTAGAGTCACTTGGAAATTTATACTCTCATGAATCTATAACTCTCTTCCAAGTCCTTATTAGGTATAATTATAGTTACTCTTGAGAATTTGAATTATAGTTACATTCTTTAAATTTGTTTTTTTAACAATTTGGGGGAATTGCCAAAAAAACCTTTTTTCACAAATCAAACAATTGTGACGATTTAATTGGAAATCATAGCTTTTGTGGACCACAAGTATTCAAGTGACGTGCATGTCCAATACCCAGAGGCCATTTTACATTTGTGAAAACAATATTATTTACATTGAGTGGAGCTATTGCTCTTATACTATGTTATATGTTTTTGGTATTTCTCCAAAGAGGGAATATTCACATGCACAATTTTAATTTTGTATAAGATTTTTTTCAAAAGTTACAGCACCAAAGTATCTCATATTAAGAGTTTCACATAGTAATTAGTAGATTTATCAAGGCCAACTTGTTAGGAACAAGGAGTTATGGGTCACTCTACAAAGCAATTTTCAGTAATGGTATACTTGTCATTGTCAAGGTTCTCGAGTTGAAAAACAACTAGGTTGAGAAGAGTTCTAAAGAAGAGTGGAGTGTCTCGCAAAAGATTTAACACGTGAATAAAGTGAGAGTCATAACCTCATGCTCCAACCTCCATTTA
>ML797711.1:148155-181071 GCA_009831015.1 Picea engelmannii | reverse complement strand
TACTACACATGCATTATGTTTTGGAGGTTCATACACTTTTCTACAGGGATATGTTGATTCAGATATGGCAGGTGATAAAGACAGCAGGAGGAGCACCACAGGGTATGTTTTTACTATAGGTGGAACAACAGTAAGTTGAATTTTGAAACTGCAAAAGGTTGTTGTACTTTCAACAACAGAGGCAGAGTATGTTGCTGCTACAGAGGCTAGTAAAGAAATGATTTGGTTACAAAGGTTTATGGAGGAATTGGGAAAGAAGCAGGAGAACAGTCGGTTGTACTGCGACAGTCAGAGTGCCATTCACCTTGCAAAGAACTCAGCCTTCCATTCAAATAATAAGCATATACAGTTGAGGTACCACTTCATACGATCCACCTTGGAAGATGGAAAATTGAAGCTGGAAAAGATACACACTAGCCAGAATCCTGCAGACATGTTAACAAAGGGAGTAACCAGGGAGAAACTGAGTTTCTGCTCAGTTTCAGTTGGTATTCAAGAATGAAGATGAAAATGAGAAATTTGCCAGGTCCAAGAAGGTTTAGAGTGCAGCATATACAGCAATGGTGGAGTTGTTGAGATCAGTCTCCAAGTGGGAGATTGTTGGTTGTGGAGCTTGATTATCTTCCTGATTCAGAGGTCCTTGCTTTCAACCGTGTTTATACCCCATGAAGTATTTACACCCCAGAAGTATGTACACTCTTCCACGTGGGGGAGTGAAAAGGGGGGGTACCCCCTCTGTGGGGTCCGGGGGGGCTATCCCCCCGGCTGGGGGGTCTGGGGGAAAGCGGGCCCCCAGCGGGGGTTCAGGGGCAGCATCCTCGAAGCAAAAATTGCCTTGTAAAAGTATATTGTAATTTCATTGTAAATCTAGACTGTTCATTATAAGGTCGCAGATCTAACGGTAGAGATTATATTAGGGTTTTTTTCCCTAGAAGGAAACCCTCTTTTATGAGGGAAATGTATCGCGGCTATGGATGGTGGTGAATATTGTATTCTGAGAGATGAGACTGTGAGAGAAAGAAGAGGAAGTTACAACAGGTTTTGCTGTAGGTTGTATCCCTTCATTTGCTGGATAATAATAAAGGAAGGACCTGGCAATTTCCCTGGTGGACGTAGCCCACACTAGGTGAACCACGTAAATCTATGTCTCTCTTGTATTGTGTGTCTTCTGTGTTTTGTTTCTGCATTTGTTTTATTTTATTGCTTCGTGGTCCTGTTTTTCTAACACATGATGCAGTTCAGAACATGGTCAGTCAGATCATTGAGTTAGATGAAATCAGATGAAAGGCTTATGATTAGAATTGCAGAAATAAGAGTAAGGTAAAGAAAAATTTTGACAGGTCGACCAGACAGAGGGATTTCATAATTGGGGATATAGTTTTGTTATAGGATAAAGGCAGAGAGAAACCAGAGAAACATGGCAAGTTTGACAGCTTGTGGTTGGGTCCATATTTGATCAGAGAGATAACAGAGCCAAATTCTTTTCATCTCATCCATTTGGATGGTGAGCCCATCAATATTCCATGGAATGGGCAACAACTCAAGATATTATTCAGATGACGGAAAACTTGGTGTCAAAAGGGACACCCTCTGTAATGTATCTCTAACCCTTCTCCTTGTATTTCAATTTTGTATTATTTCATTCATTATGAAAATATGTACTGAGGATTTTTCTGTACCATAGATTTCATTTGTTGTAAATTAATGATGTTGTACTTTAGTTATTTCAATTTATAAATGTTGTATATAAAATTCATTTATTTCATTATGTATATATGTATTCTTATGTTGGTTATTGGTGAGCACTCTGTTTTGTAGGTGTTGGATTCTCGTATGGTCTCTGTCTCATGTGAGAAGATCGAACACACATCCCCATGTGGAGCTAGATGTTGACCACCTCTCCAACATAGGTGGTCAACTCCATGTTCCATGAAGAGATGCATCATCAGATGCTCATTTGTCAAAGACTTTTGGTTCTACAAGGCATTTTTGGCCCCATCACTTCTTTTTGTAATTGGAATTTTCGCCCCCATGCGTGGGTCAATAATGTAATAGGTCTGCATGAGTCATAGTTAGGTCAGTTACCTTGAGATCGGTTCACTGCAAGAGTTCCTTTCACCAAGGGTTTTTTATCCTCAGGTTATCAATTGGCCTTTTCAGCCTTATTGATTTCCCTTGAGTTTTCCCCTCACACTTACAATAATTCTTCCAAAGTGGTGAAAGGCGTTCCAGTGGGATTATCTTCTGGTAACTATTGTTAGGAATCATTGTAAATGACCATGCAAGACATCTTAAAAATTCTCGCGGAATTCCATTGAGTCTAGAGTAGTTTTTTTTAATTAATTAATTTTTAATTAAATTTCCCTAAGTTTGGAGGTTTAATTAATTAATTAATTAATTGTTTTTGAGCAAAAATTGTAAAAACTAGGTCCTTAGATTTTTTTATAGGGGTATTTGTGCTCAAAATAAATGGAATGAGACCCCCTACATCCATGGACCAAGTTTCAACTCAGTCGGACAACTTTTTCTATGGGTTTGTCCACCTGGAGTATCAATTGGTAAAAAACAACAATTTTAATTGCTAAAGTCCAAACATAGCAAAAATGTAATTTTGTAGTAATGAGTTAAAAGGATGATAGAAGGTGGAAAAAGATAAGAGATATGACTCCTAGCCTAAACCTACCCATTCCAACCTTTCCTAACCTTTTCACACACCTCACCCACTCACCCCACTCAAAAAGTGACTCCCCCCTTGAGAGTGAGACGTGGCATCATGTGTTTTTAAGTTGTGAGAGCCCCTCCACTTGTGGTTTTCCTTCCCTCACCCCCCACATATCCCCTCAACTCACCCCCTATCCATTTCTCTCATTTATTACCTCCCTTTCTTTTCCTTCCCCCCAAGTGGTGTGCCCTCCTTGAGGAGTTACGCCCTCCCCCCACTTGGAAAATTCTAAAATTATTTTTAAAAATTATTTAACCCTCTCCACTCACTTGGAACACATCCCCTAGCCTCCCACTACCCTTTTTTTCTTGATCCCAACATTCCCACACTCATCTACACCCTAGATATACTTTTCAAACCCTAGATGGTGTGCCCTACCCTTGGGATCTCATCTTGTGCTTGGTGGTGGACACTTGGCATTGATCCAAGAGGGGTGAGTTTGCCTCTCCAAGTATAAATAGATCCCTCTCCTCACTCTCAACTCACCATATCTTGATCTATTGTTATGCTACTTGATTTTCCATTCTCTCTCTCTTCTTGTTCAATCTTCCATTCTTTGGCTCTTAGGGTTTTGGAGCAAGTATTTCTCCAAGATCCATTTTCTTGAGTAATAATAAAGGAGAAAATTTGGAGGATTTTTGGAAGAGAAACAAGCACTTTTGTTCTTTCTACACATGAGGCAATATTGTTTTGGTTTGATATGATGATAGCATAGGTAGATCTTGGGTAAAGTATTTTATTTGGGTAGATCTTAAAAAGAGTATTCTTGTATATCTATATATGTTGGTTAGCTAGATAGGGTGCAAGTATTTCATTTTATTAGCTTGATCATCCATATTATCTATTGTATGCATGTCATTTTGTTAGATCTTGTAGGTTTGGCTTCAAGGCTTTCATTGGGAATGCCTCAAGGAAGAGTCCTCCCTTGAAACACACATAAAATCCTCTTTTCCCTCTCATTTACTCATTCTCTTTTGCTGCCCATTCCATACGTATTTCAGCTAGCATTGACATAATAGATTGGTCATTTAAATCTAAAATTTTCATCAAAATTTTTTGTGAAAAATGTTTTCCCTAAAAAGCAAAAGTTTTTCTTCACTTGTATTGTTGTGTGTAGATTTTCTAGCAAGCATAACTTGCTGGTTTTTGTAGGTTTTAGATCTGGTTGAGGGGGTTTGGCTACCCAAAAACATCCACACAACACTCCAAGGCCCTCCTACAATTTGGTAGCTATTTCTCAATCTTTTTCTTCAATTTTTTGGGCTTCTTGTGCATAGATCTACTTGTGTTTTGCAGATTTTTAGTGGCTCATTGGCTTGGGAGAAGGAGTGGTACGACCTCCTCCCACATGCGAGCTTAGGATAGCTTAGAGCAGGTGCAAATATCTTATTTTTTTCAATTTTTAGCATTTTCCTTAAGCTAGGACGTGGGCTTTGGTTGATGTTGGGCATATTCCAAGCCTAGGACGTGGGGTTAGTAATCTATCTTGTAGAATTGCTTGCTTGTTTTTCTTGCTTGTCTTTCTCTCTCCTTCCAAGTTTCTTCTAAGTTTAATAATTGCCTACCTTTTGGGAGAGGAATACCCCAAATAGTAAGGCTAGGGTTTTAATATGTGTTGATTGATCTTTTATGCTTAATTGGATTTAAATGTTCTAGATCTAGATCTCACACATACTAATCCTTAGCTTAATCCCTTATGGCATAACAAACTTACTTGCATGCAGAAGTTTTATTAAGATATATCTCTTATTACATGCTTAAATCCAACACACTAAATGCCTAATGCTTTAATAGTTTAGTAAATGGTTTATCCTTTCATGCTTTAATATCTTAAGGCCATTTGCCAACAAACCTAATTTAACAATTGTTGGATATGTTGATAGTGTAGGTGCATACTTAAATCTTCATTTTCCTTTTCACACTTAATGCTTTGATCTTGATTCTCTTAACAAACATAATATAAGTGTGATAATCTTGATTTCTTTCTTGGCCAAGTTGTTCTTGCTTTGTGCTTTAGTATTCTTTTACAATCTTTCTCATGTTAATGTTGCAATCATGGTGACCAACTAAATTGTTATTTCAGCTTTCTTTCTCATTGCTAGACATGTGTTAGATGCTTCATTATTATGCTTAGATAACACACTTAACAAGCTGAAGTGAATTTCGGTCTTGGCAATAAATCACACTTTTAAGGCATCTTAAAATCATCAAAACACTCTAAAATACACCTAAAAGTCTACCCAATTGATATATTAACTTAATAGACTTAATAGGGCACTTTAAGCCACCATCTTCACCATCTAAAATAGTTCAACAACATAGGTATTCCAACAGAGGATGAACACCTTCAATAACCACTCACATAACCAGATCAAAGATCAACACATCGATGTTTTCACGTGGTAAAACCCCTACCGGGAAACATCCATGACCCCAGCCAATGCGACCACTTGGAGTAGTTTATTAATGCAAAGAAAAATATTACAGAGGATTTTACAAGAGATTTTATCACAATCAATCATCGAAAAATGACCCTCCATGCTCTATAAATAGAGATCATGGACCAATTGGGTGTTAAGCCATGGATCAATGGCCATTAAGATCGAGGAGAGTATGAACCGTTGGATCACTCTATGTCGGGAACATATCATGACCATAAGATTTCCTAACTACAAATTCATACTAATGCATACTAAAGAAACACACTAAGAAACACAATTTTACCTAATGACATATTAGACCAAGTAGATCTTAACTAACTCCTAAGTGTCTAAATATCCTAACATCCCCCCTTAAGAACAAATTGGGATAGGATTGAAGGATTTACAATAGTGACACAATAGGAGAATGAAGGAGACATTAGAGCCTATCCCTCCTTAATGACAACTTCTTGAACTCCTAACATAGATTGAAGTTTGGAAAACTTTGCTTCTGTAAGAGACTTTGTGAAAATGTCTGCAACTTGATCTTCTGTAGGGAAAAAGAGCACTTCAATAATTTGATCATGAATTAGCTTTCTGATGAAGTGCATGTGTAGCTTGATGTGTTTGTTACGTTGATGTTGAACTGGGTATTTGGCAAGCTTGATGGCACTCTGATTGTCACACCAAAGGCTGGTCGGATGCTGGTGTTGGAATACAAACTCTGAAAGGATCTGTCAAAGACACAGGGCTTCCTGACTTGCATTTACCATTGCTCGGTACTCTGATTCTACTGAAGAAAGTGCAATAGCCTATTGTTTCTTACAGGCCCAAGTGACAGGTCCTGAACCAAGGTTGAAAACATAACCTACAGTAGATTTCCGATCATCATGGTCACCGGCGCAATTTGAATCAATGAAACCAACCAATAAAGGAGTCTCGCCTGAACTGTAATGTATCCTGAACTAAAATGTACTATGAACATAGCAAAGTATCCTTTTAACTGCTTTCCACTGGCTTTCACGAGGTGTTTTCATATATCGGGCAACAAGACCAACAACAAAGGAAAGATCAGGACGAGTATGATTCAAGTATAATAGGCTACCAACTAACTAACGGTACAGGGTGGCATCAACTTCAGGAGAAGTACAGGTGGCAGAAAGCTTGACTCCAGACTAGAAGGGAGAAGGGGTTGGTTTACAATCGTCCATGTGAAAGCGACAAAGAAGGTCACAAGAATACTTAGACTGGGAAAGAAAAATTCCTTCATTGGTTTGAAAAACTTGGAGACCAAGGAAATAGTGCCAAAAGCCTAAGTCTGTCATTTCAAATTTCTTCTTAAGGTTGGTTTTCACATGGTTTAAAAGTTTTGAGTCACTACCAGTAAGGATAAAGTCATCAACATAAAGGACAAGGATTATGATATGGATTCCTACTTTCTTGGTATAGACATTAGGATCAGAATGACATCTAGAGAATCTAGTGGCAATAAGAAAGCTATCCATTTTGGCATACCAATATTGGAGAGCTTGCTTGAGACCATAAAGATATTTCTTGAGGCGACAAACAGGACTAGAGTCATTCTGGACATAGCCAGGAGGTTGTTTCATGTATATTTCTTCTTGCAAATCTTCGTGCAAGAAGGCGGATTTAACATCCATCTGATGGACCTCCCATTTATGTGAGGCATCAAGGGAAAGAACAAGGTGGATGGAATTCATGTTTGCTACAGGGGTAAAGGATTCATTATAGTCAATTCCTTCAACTTGGGAAAATCCTTTGGCAACTAACCGAGCCTTATGTCTTTCAATACTTCCATCTAATGCATACTTAGTTCTATAGACCCATTTGCATCTAACAAGTTTTCTTCCTTTTGGAAGAGGTACAAGATCCTAAGTATTGTTTTCCATTAAAGAATGATATTCTTCATTCATTGTTGTATCCCAATCTGGATGACCTGAAGCTTCTGCAAATGTCTCTGGATCATGAGTTTCTGAAACTTGAGCCAAAAGAGAAGAGGCTCATTGGAATTGTGAATGTGTTTGATGTTGATATGAAGGATCACTGAAAAGATCACCAACTGCTTCTTGTGTTGAATGGACCCATCTAGGAAGCAGTGGAGATGGTGATGGTTCAGGTTCAAAGGACTGATCTGGAGGAGGGTGAGCAGGAAGAGGTGGATTTTCATCCTCATTGTCATCATCTGAAGAAGAAACCAGATCATAAGAAGGCACAAACGTCGAAGATTGATTGCAGGCCGAAGAAGGCATAATCGCCGAATTAGGCTCGCAGGCCAAGAGATTTTCATCAAATTTAACATCTCTTCTAATAATAATTTCATTACAATGTGATTGAAGAAATCTGTAACCTTTGACATATTCAAAATAACCAACAAATATACACTTCTCACTTTTAAGATGCAATGCTTTTCTTTTCTCATCAGGAATGTGATCCCATGCTATACTGCCAAATACACGAAAGTGACTTACATCTGGTTTAATTTTAGTTCAAGCTTCTTCTGGTGTTATATTGTTAAGAGCCTTTGTAGGAGTGCAATTGACTATGTAATTTTCACAGTTAATGGCTTCTGCCCAATACTTTAGACTTAATCCCTTAGATTGGATCATACAATTAGCCATTTCTTTTAATGTGCGATTCTTTCTCTCAACAACACCATTTTGTTGTGGTGTATATGGAACAATGTGTTGCATTTGGATTCTCTATGTAGTGCAATAGCTTGTAAAATTATTGTTCACATATTCACTTCCATTATCTGTTCTTAACCTTTGAATTTGATGTCCAGATTGCTTTTCTACAAGGGCCTTGTAGGCCAAAAACTTCACTCTTGAGTTTTAAGAAGTAAACCCAAGTACGTCTGGAAAATTCATCAATGAAAGTTAAGAAATACTTGCACCCAGAAAAACAAGGAGAAGAAAGTGGACCACACAAATCACTATGAACAAGATGTAAAGGACCCAAGGCGTGCCAAGAGGAATGTTTGTCAAAACTGTCCCGATGATGTTTGTTGAGAACACAACCGACACAAACACCATCTATGCATGAAAAAAGAGGAAGACCAATCACCATATGTTGATTACATAGTTGTTGCAATGAGCGATAGTTTAGATTACCAAACCGCTCATGCCAAAGTTTGCTCAAGTCATCGCTATGAGCAACAAAAACTGATGAAAAAGTTGATGACCCAAAGTTGTCAAACTTGTACAACCTGGTAATATCATCAACAATTCCAGTTGCAATAGCATGCTTAGGATCTTTTAGATCCTTGATTACAACTTGGTGAGGTGGAGCAGTTTATTAATGCAAAGAAAAAGATTACAGAGAGATTTTACAAGAGAGTTTGTCACAATCGATCATTGGAATATGACCCTCCATGCTCTTTAAATAGATATCATGGACCAATCGGGTGTTAAGCCATGGATCAATGACCGTTAAGATCGAGGAGAGTATGAATCGTCGGATCACTCTATGTCAAGAACATATCGTGACCGTCGGATTTCCTAAATACAAATGCATACTAATGCATACTATTGACCACCCATTTAGCAACGGTCGTCAACTCATGTGCCATGAAGATGCATCACCAGATGCAAATTTGATGAAGACAGTATTGGTTCTACTTGGGCATTTGATGCTCTAGCAAAATTTTTGTAAACGAAATTTCCGCACCCCTACGTGGGTTGATAATGTAATAATTCTTCATGGATCATAGTTAGATAAGGTACCTTGGGTGTTTCCATTGGGGGATTTCCTTTCACCAAGGGTTTTTTATCCTCAGGTTGTCGACCGGGCTTTAGGGCCTGACCGACTTCCCTTGAGTTTTTCCCTCCACATATGCAATAATTTCCTCCAAAGTGGTGAAAGGCGCTCTAATGGTCTCATCCTTTGGTACCTATTGTTTAGGAATGTTGTAAATGACCATGCCAGATAGTGTAGAAAGTTTCACGGAATTTCGTCGAGTCTAGATAGGTTTTTTTTTAATTAATTAAATTTTTAATAATTTAATTAATTAATTATTTTTTTGAGCTAATGTTGTAAAAACGGGATCTTTGGGCTTTTGATAGGGGTATTTGTGCTCAAAATAAATGTAATAGCACCCCCTACACCCATAGACCAAGTTTCAGCTCATTCGAACTAAGTTTACTATGCCTTAGTCCACCCAGAGTCAGTCTTAGTCAAAACAACAATTTTAATTGCTGAGGTGACATTATTAAAATGTCAAAAACATTGTAATTTTGAGTAAGTGAGTGGATGTTAAGGTGGAAAGTGGCAAGTTAGACCCTCCTAACCTACCCAAACCCAAACCCACAACTTAACAACCTTTTCCAACCTCTTTACTCACCCCCTCACCCATCTAAACCTTGCCCTAAGGGGAAAAACGTCCCCCCTCTAACCAATTCCTTGTTTCATGCCTTGAAACTTGGAGTGGGCCCCTCTCACATGAGTTGCACCCCTCCTAACCCTCCAAAACCCTAACTAAACCCTAAACCTAACTTAAATCACACTCTACCTATCCCTAAGCTCACGCCCCCACTCTAGCTAACGCCCCCTTTGATGGAGATTCATCTCCTTAACCCAAAACCTAACTACACTTTCCAAATATAGCAAATGGGCCCTCCTCTTTTGACTAGTGTTCCCCCTTAGCATAGTTTTCTAACCTATCCATAGCCTACACCTCACAATCTCATCAATTCACTACCAAAACCCTAACTGGGGCGCCCCCCTCTTAGAGATTTGCTCTCTTGCTCTCAAACCAACACTTGGAACTCATGCAAGTGCTTTCTCTTAGCCTCTAGAGGTATAAAGAGAACCCTTCCTCACCTCTTTTCCTTACCATTCTTTGAGCTAAAGTTATGCTACCGAAATCTTGCTATCTTCTTGCTCTTGCCATCTTCCATTCACTCATTTTCTCTTGAGATCTTTGGAGCAATTAGTCACCCAAGGCTCTCACATTTTGGATGCAATAAGAAAAAGATTTGGAGGAATTTGAATCTACTAAGATTAGTCTTGTTTATCTACTACATATGAGGTGATCTTGTTCTTTTGCATTGTGTGGTTTCATTTGCTAACATCTTGGGTAAATTAGTTTATTTGGGTAGGTCAAATAAACATTAGTGTTGATGATCTATGTATGTTGATTAGATAGGGCTTTGAATTAGTTCATTATTGCTATACTAATCCTCATACTATGCTGTTATGAACTCACATTGTGTTTAGTGTGCATATTTGCTTCACAAGTTTTGGTTTGGAAGAGACTTTAGAGCAGTTTTCAGCCATAGCTTGCATAAACTCCTTGCCTTTTATTTTGGATCTGATATATTGATGTCATTCCACTCTATTTTCTGTAGCTAACACTCTCTTAGATAGGTCAAAATATCAAATTTATATTTCTGATTTTTGTATGTAAAAATTTCTGTGTAAAAACAATTTTTTTTTTTTGACAAGTTGGGTGTGTTTTGCAGTGTTTCCAGCAAGCTTTAGCTTGCTGTTTTTTGCAGGTTAGTGACAGATCTAAGGGGATATGCTGCCCAAAAACACCTAGAAGACTTCCCAACAAACTACTCTTTGGTTGGGTAACACTTTCTCACTTTCTCTTTTTCAAATTCCAAGTTTTCTTCCACATTTTCTTCATTCTTTTGGATCCATAATCACAAGCTAGCTTAGATTAGTTTATTTTATCTTTAGGTTAGTTTATTCTTTGTCCATATGATTGATAGTTTACCTTTTATTTCATTTCATTAATTTTTTGTAGCTTAGATAACCCTCTTTGGCCAATAAAGGAAGGCTTGCCTCCACCTTGGCCATTGTAGGTGGTTTCATTCTTTCATTAAGTTATTCTTTTTCTAATAATCTCATGACCGACACCTTGGGAGAGTAATCCCGAAAACCGCACGGCATAAAGGAAAATAATATTTATTTGATGTCTTCATGCTCTCTAATGGTTCAATGATCTAGATAAGTCATCAAACATAATTTTCTTTCATTAAGTTTATTTCATATGCTTTGATCTTATTGCTCATAGTTAAATAACTTGTGACATATCTTAAGTGCTTAATCTACTTGCTATCATAAGTTACTTTACTTTTCATCTTTCAAGCATATGATTAACTCACACTTAATTGMTTTTCATGCAAGTTTAGTTCTTATGCTTTGATTCCTAATAACTTGTGACATACTCTAAAATGCTAGATCTATTGGTTTCATAAGTTGTTTATCTTTTCAATTACTAAGCATAGGTGATCTAATCTTTTGGCTATAACATCTTAATCACTATATTGTTAATCTTTGCTTCCTAAAATACATCTCACTTTAATGATTAACTCTCATGGTGATAAGTAGTCTTGAATCATAAGATCTTTTCACACCCTTTAATTTTGGTTAAAAGTAAAATGTCTATGATGTTGATGTGATGCTCACACATGATTAATGATCTTTTCTTTTATGTGGCATTATCTCATGTTTTAGGACATCTTCATTTTCAGCTTCACACTTTAAACAATCTCTTTAAGTTTAAGTTATCTTGCTTCATGGTTATTCTCTCACATACATAACTTAAATTTTCTTTTCAAGCAAGTTTAATTTTCTGTTATATGTAGCAAGTTGTCCTTGCTTAAATCTCACACTTAACTTGCAATCTTTATGTGGAATGGTTTATGATTAATTGATATATCTATTGTATCATTTCCATTTAAGTTTCATGTGGTAAATGCTCTTTATTTTCAAGCTTCTAAACACATTTTTATGAGCATTTTCATTTCGGCCATACCCTTAAACGTCAAATTTTGGAGAATTAAAACACTTCTAAAATTCACCCAACACACTTAAAGACCCACCCGCGGGTCATAAAAATACTTAGACAGCATTTTAGGGGATTCATTCAGCCATCTCCACCATCTAAAACAGGTGGGAGGAAAACAACGGAAGGAAGAGGCGGGGGACCGTCCTCGTGATTTCGTCGGGGAGATCCTTTCCGGGAAGTACTCTTACTGTCAGGGCTGACCGTGGAAGCTAGGGTGGGCCTCGTTTGCCTTACTATATTGAGCACCCGGTAGTTATTTGGCCAAGGGAGGAGGAAGCTTGAAGCACACACTCAGTTTAGGGGGAAGGGAACTAAAATTTACAAAATCTTTAAACAACTCCTTAAACACTTAGTTGCATAGATCACCTTTGTATGTTTGGGGGAAATTAGATGTATGCATAGGAACACATCATTGGTGGTAATCTCATTGTTTATCTTGTTTGTAACTTGATGGTTTATGTTTATTATGTCTATGTGAAAATTTGAATATAACATTGAATATCTTGTTAATTTGCTTGTTGTGGTGTGAATCAAGAAAGGGTTGAGTATCCCACTTGGGGAGGCATCTCTTTCTTTGATTCTTGAGTGCCTTTTGTGGTGGCCAGTGAAGGAAGTCCAATAGAGTAAGTGCTATTGGGGCATGCTTGGCAAATTGTTGAACACTTACACTTCTTTGTATCTTTGTATATTGTTGTATCTTTGTAAATGGTGTAATCATTGTAACACTTAGTATTCTTTTGTAATTAATTATAACCTTGGGTTTGTGGGTAGTTTAATTTGTTCATATTGTAATACTTTTGTAATAAATCACCCTCAAACTTAGTTGACCCCATTTCCCAACCTTAGGTACTAGTCTTAGTTGACTTAGGGAAAGGTCTGACTTACATTTAGAATAGACTTGCACTTGCATTGTTGCTTGAACATCTTAGGCTAGTTTTCCCTTTAGCCTTTTAACGAATTAAAACTAACTCCTAGAACCTTAACATTAAAATTAACTTAGTAACTAGGGACAACCCCCCTTGGCTTCCCTAGGAGTAAGCCTAGAAGGAAGAGGTTCCAGTCAAGGTGACAGTGTGGACTGAGAACCTAGACATTGTGTCTCCGAGGACACACTAAGTGAGTTGGACTTAGCTCACGCTAGCAAGTGTGTATTAGGACGACAACACATACTAAAGAAACACACTAAGAAACACACTTTTACCTAACAACATATTAGACCAAGTAGACATATTAGGGTAACGAAAAGTGATAGGTCCTCGACAGTCTCACGGTGCGAAAGAGCGTCCTTTCCGTAAAAACTCAATATTTCAGGCTGACCTGCAAAGCTAGGGTAGGCCTCGTTTCCATACTTCTTGAGCATCTAGAAGTCATTTGGCAACTGAGGGAGGAGGTTTTTGGTGAAACACTTAGTAAGGGTAGCTAAAAATTTACAATATTAAGAAACCCTTAACTCATTAAGTAATCAAACCTTGGGCTTAATCATCTAATAATACTTTGTGGGTTAACCAACTAAAAGTTTTGAATATCTAGATCATTGTGGAATACATGTGCTTTAATCTCAAGATATTCTGAGTATCCTTGCGAATGTTGATGATGAACTAAATGTGTTGATGATGATAATGCTTTAATCTTCTTATATTCTGCACATACATATAAAACGTGGTTAGCTTGCTTCTTTGTACCATTGTATCTTGTTATCACGCAGTTTGTAGTTTAGGTCAAATGGCTAAAGGATAAGGGTCAAACTGGTGAAACAGGAACCTTCCCCACCCAATGTCACCACAATGGGGAGGTTCTTTCTGTTTTGGGAGGTTAGCCCAGGGGAGACGTCCCCGGTAACCTGGGGTTTGAAGAGGCAAAGAATATAAGCTCAGGAGTTTAAGGTTTTTCCCTCCTCTCAGGTTACCACCAGTATCAGATATTCCAACTAATCAGCCAATAAAGAAGTGAAGTCCCTGTTGAGAACACCTTCCCGGAACAAAATAGCACTATATGTATATTTGTAGGTTATAATTCAAAGGGTTAGTACTTCTTGACTATCTGATTTCATTTAATAAGCAATATTTTAGACAAATGAGGTCAACGTTCTACAAGACAACCTATGCAAGATCACCAATTCATCAGTGTCTATAATAATGACCAAGCCAACATTATTTTCAATCAACAATAGCTCAATAAATGCTTGACGTCATCATTAATTGCTTATTTGCTAGTTAGAAAGGTTGTTGCGTCAAGTATGACGTCAGCCTAGGTTAGTAGTGTTAGGGTTAGCTAGGGTTTCAAGAATAAAGTTTTAAAGGATGATTTTGCACACTACAAGCTCAACATTGTAATTCTAACGAGTGCCTTAGGGTAAAATGGAGTCAAAAGCAAGGGCAAAAGATCTCAGGAGGATTTAAAATTTAAAGATTGAAGGGTAGGGTTCTATGGTTCTGCAATGGAAGGGCCCTATAATCAAAACCCTAAGGGAAGGAGGCTCATTCCGGTGTTTCTTAAGCAAGGCCTCATGCTCCTTCCTCTTTCTCTAAACACACTTGGCAAAACGGCTAACTTCAAAGTACAGATCTAAGGGAGAAAAGTGTTGCAGGGGCAAGGCTTTTCAAACCCTAGAAGGTTAAAAACCTAGGTGTAGACTTAACTAGGCCTAGGACATATCCTCTCTTCAACCTATAACTTTAATGCTAGCTCAGAAAAAGGGAGATAAGTGTAGCAACAACTAGGCTATATCTTCCTTTATCAATGGCTAAAACTTTTTCTCAAGCATGGGGATATATAGCAATGACCTACTAGTGTGCTTGCTACCTAGGGTTTCAAGATTCAACAATATAATAGCAATATAACAGAAAATGTAAGAAATTAAGCCTACAACCATTCACTTAAGAAGTTTTTCATGAAAAATTCACTTACATATCATGAAGAATGCATAATCAAACCCTAGTTGTAAACCTTCCATGAGAGAAACACCATAAATTCCAAGAGAAATCCTCCAATAAGAGTTGTGCCTCACTTCCAACACCAAAAATACTAAGAAAAAGGCTAAAAGATAGTCTCTCACAAGAGAGTGAGTTATGTTATCTCTAAAATGAGGAAAAATGTCCTCTATTTATACCAATCCATGACCTTTCAATAAAAAAATAGGTCATCAAAACAACCGACAAGGCTGACTACAAAATTTACACTATGTTTGCATTAACTGCTAGAAAATGACATAATATGAGCAAAAGGTGGGACGTCAAGCCCTTCTGAGGGAGACGTTGGCCCTTTTTGGGAATATCCATCATCCAGAGGCCAGACGTTGGCCCTTCTAGGGCTCCTCCAAGCTACCACACCTGCCAAATAGCTCCATCACACTGCCACATGCTCAGGATAACATCCTGCTCTGTTGGGTGATGTCTTGTCCATCAAAGGGAAAACGTTCTATCTGAAATGGGTGATCCCCCCTAGGTCGGGCTTTGCCAAAGTGTCCTGGGTGGAACGTCCTTCTTTTTTCCTATTGCAAAGGCTCATCACAACATTGTCCTGTCTCTACCATCCCAACAACCATCTGATAGGCTCTTTAGCCCCATGGAGGTCCGAGCTAATCATATCCCCATGTGTACCGGTCCACTGGTACCTGTCCGCCGGGTATGGTCCTGCACATCAAAAAAATTTCCCTCCATGGGCTCATCAGTCCTTGGGATCATAGCAATGTCAATCATATCTCATCATTAAATTTATCAAATACATGCATACAACCCCTAGCATATCCTCTAATAGCTCAAAGACATTACACTGATCTACTATACAAAGTTGAAGAGATAGACAGAACAACCTATTGGGCTGGTATCCATAAGAAGAGGGAAGTTTCCATAGAATATTATTCAATCCATGTTCATGAAGTGATATGGTCTAAGGATGTCTAGTCATAGTGAAGACCAGGGGTAAGTATTGTCTGTGGGTGCATTTGTAGGAGGTGAGCTGTACCCGTCATGGATGCACTTTTCCCAAGCCCCTTTATTGCCTTTATTCTTTATTTATTTATTTTTCTTTCTTTTTACTTCAAGGTCTGACCAGAGGACACTACCTTGGCATGGTGACCAGAGCTGACAGTGTTACCCACTGGTATTTTCGCAGAAATGATAAGGTTGGCTCGTGATGAGACCCCCTTTCCCTTGGTTATGCAACCAAAGGTCATTGCCCTGACGTGGTGACCAGATAATGACAATGTCATACTGCTAGATACCTATGAACATAATGGGTCGGCTCGTGATGAGACCTCCCATCCTCTTGGTTAGGTCTTTTTTTTTTTGTCATTTTTCTTCGGGTCCCTTTTGTTTCTTGTCGAGAGGCCTTTTATTGCCTTCTCGGGGATCCCTGGGCGAAGCATCTCTAGGTTTTATTTCCTATGGCTTTTATCTTTTACCAACTGCTTTTACCCCCTGGGCCTTTAGCCCCTTCTTCCCATAGGATGAAGTGTAACCCCTCAAGTAGTTCATCCTAATGCCTGGACTAAGGGAATGGGATGGATGTATGGGAGATAAGATGTAAAGTGATAGTATGGTGGGAGCGTACAATGGCTCTTCAAATCCCCCCTAGTGGCTAACTAAAAACCCATGGATACAATATTGCTAGGGCACCCTGTTAATCCCCCCAACAATGGTCAAGTGGGTTAGTGTAAGATCCAAGCAGTTATTAGAAATGTAAGGAACTTGATGCATATATAAGAAAGTTATAACGATCAAATATGACACATACCATGATACCTGGACCAATTACCTCATGGAGCAAGAGTCTTTTCTGATGCAAGTCCAAGCCGATGGTGATGGAAGTTGTTGTTGCTGACAGGAAAAATCTAGCGAGAAAGAAGAAGGATGGGCCCTCCAGGTCCATGCTCAGGTCAATATTGCTCTCGGTACTCCATGTCTAGGACCTATGGGCCTCAAGACATGATCTCCTGGTTATCCCTAGAAATCGGGGATAACATCTGGCTCCAACTCGGGGACATGTGCTCACCATAGAGCGCATGAGAACCTCAACATCTCTGGCATAAACCTGCAGACTTGCTCACACTTGAAAAGAAACATTAGCAACAAAGGTGGGGTGGTATTTCCACCCCACAAAAGATAAGATGTATACATAAAGTAATCATAAATGCAAATAGAAAGTGAAACACTTACCTGTACTTACCTGTTGGCTACATGTTGGTGTAGTCAAACAACCAGTGAAGCCAACCCAACAACGTTCCTCAATCCCTGCCTTTGTGCTTCATCATAAACCAAAACAGTGATAAATCAAGCACAAAAATGTCATGAGTTAGAATATACATCATATCATCGGGAAAGTCTGAATCTAACTCATGTAGGCGGGCGGGAGGGATAAAATCTTTCCAATTCCATCTCTGAGAAAAGTATTCAATCCAATCCAAGAAAGGGTCATGAAAAATACAAGGTTCAGAAAACTGACTCAAAGGGCCTATAAACTGGTTACCTAGGACATCCTCACACTCTAAAGTCAAGGAAGGGATTGACAAATATTTAGCAGACGACTGGGAAACTATCAAGGGAAAGTTGAAAAACTGATTGGAACTTGTAGTACCCAACCAACCCTTGGAGTCTAGGGTTTTCCTAGGAGGAAACTCAACATAAAAAAGGTACTTCCAAACTACACCCTTAATGGAAAAGCATGGTAAATTAATGATACGTGGCTGGAGGGAAAAGTCATGAGAATCCTTCTTTAGGCAAACGATGTTTTCACTCCTATCAAAATCCGAGCATAGTGGCAGTTGATAGTCATCTTCACTGGGTAAATATAAGTGCTCGGAGGAGTACTCATCAAAGGCCTCAAGGTAAGACCAGAAATCATCACAAAAATGTTGTACTTGGTCAACCTTGGGTGTTTGTGGAGAGTCAGTAAAAATCTCATCTCCCTGTTGCCATTGTTCAAGAGCTTGCTTTGATAATTGCGAAGGAAACACTTGGAGATGAATTTTTATATCATAGATGGGATCTGTATCATAACTAAGCGCATCCTACCTACGTCTTCCAACATGTATGAACTCGTCAAAATCAGCTATGTCAGTATCAGTATCATAACATGGAGGAGTCAAAACATCCAATACTTCTTCACTCTCTGTGTCATAAGGCAAAGAACCACTAAAAACTTGGAAGGGGGAACAATTTACCTCGCTTAATCCTTCTTGTGCAAGAGCTTCAAGTATTTGGATAGCATCATCAGGTGGAAGATTTGCCTCTACATCTTCATTCTTGAGACATAGGGGATCTAGCTCGTCCAAGGGTTCCACTCCTTCTTCATTCTCTAAGTCATAGAACAAGGTATCATCAAAAGAATCAAAATGACTTACCTCATTTTCTTCATCTTGTGCAGGAGTGACAGGATCTTGAAGAGCTTCATCAGATTGAGGAGTGATTACTGGCGCTTCATCCTCATAATCTTCGTTGCATTCTATTGGATTATGGGAGAGATCTTTCTCCTCTTCGAGGGGTTGATAATGGTTTTTATAAACCTTGTCTCTTATATTAGAAGATTCTTGGTATTGATCATGATAAGCCCTCCTGAGATCTTCTACAATCTCAGTGGTGAATCCTTTGTGGTGTAAGGTTACCATGAGGTTTTGAAGGACATCTTCATACGTTTGGCAATATGACTTAGTGAGGTCGATAAACTTACTGATGAGGTGTATGAAAGATGATATACCTTTGTCCTTGCAACAACTCTTAAAACGTTTCTGTAAGTAGGATGGCAGGGTGAGAAAAAACAATTTTATAAGAGCATCCTCTCCTCCCAACTTTATCTTGCTCAAATACTCCAAAACATTCACTATATGAGGAGCTGGGAGGCCCAAAAACATTGGAGAGTTGTCTAGCCATTTTGTATCAAAGTAATTTGGGTATCCTTGAAAACTTATGAAATCAATACTTGGATACATTTGTTCCCAGTGTGCCATGATCCCATAACTTGAAAATATCACAGAAGGTAATGTGGCACCCTAGGAAAAATCAGTGGAGTTGCCAGATAGTTTTCCTGAACTACCAAAGAATAGGGGAATAAGGTCTAGTGGAGTCGCCAGGTAAGCTTGTAAGAGAAAGGTCTTTGAGGCAAGGCTTACCAAAATATTTTTCGTTGAGGAAGAATGACTCAGTGTTCCCCAACAACGATGCCAAAATGTTATCGCACAGTTTGTAGTTTAGGTCAAATGGCTAAAGGATAAGGGTCAAACTGGCAAAACAGGAATCTTCCCCACCAAATGTCTCCACAATGGGGAGGTTCTTTCTGTTTAGGGAGGTTATCCTAGAGGAGACGTCCCTGGTAACCTGGGGTTTGAAGAGGCAAAGAGTATAAGGTAAGGAGTTTAAGGTTTTTCCCTCCTCTCAGGTTACCACCAGTATCAGATATTCCGGCTAATCAGCCAATAAAGAAGTGAAGTCCCTATTGAGAACACCTGCCCGGAACAAAACAACACTATATGTATATTTGCAGGTTATAATTCAAAGGGTTAGTACTTCTTGACTATATGATTTCATTTAATAAGCAATATTATAGACAAATGAGGTCAATGTTATACAAGACAGCCTATGCAAGATCACCAATTCATCAATGTCTATAATAATGACCAAGCCAACATTATTTTCAATCAACAATAGCTCAATAAATGCTTGACGTCATCACTAATTGCTTATTTGCTAGTTAGAAAGGTTGTTGCATCAAGTATGACGTCAGCCTAGGTTAGTAGTGTTAGGGTTAGCTAGGGTTTCAAGAATAAAGTTTTAAAGGATGATTTTGCACACTACAAGCTCAATGTTGTAAGTCTAACCAGTGCCTTAGGGTAAAATGGAGTCAAAAGCAAGGGCAAAAGATCTCAGGAGGATTTAAAATTTAAAGACTGGAGGGTAGGGTTCTATGGTGCTGCAATGGCAAGGCTCTAGAATCAAAACCCTAAGGGAAGGAGGTTCATTCCGGTGTTGCTTAAGCAAGGCCTCATGCTCCTTCCTCTTTCTCTAAACACACTTGGCAAAATGGCTAACTTCAAAGTACAGATCTAAGGGAGAAAAGTGTTGCAGGGGCAAGGCTTTTCAAATCCTAGAAGGCTAAAACCCTAGGTGTAGATTTAACTAGGCCTAGGACATCTCCTCTCTTCAACCTATAACTTTAATGCTAGCTCAGAAAAAGGGAGATAAGTGTAGCAATGGCTAGGCTATATCTTCCTTTATCAATGGCTAAATTTTTTTCTCAAGCATGGGGACATATAGCAATGACCTACTAGTGTGCTTGTTACCTAGGGTTTCAAGATTCAGCAACATAATAGCAATATAATAGCAAATGTAAGAAATTAAGCCTACAACCATTTACTTAAGAAGTTTTGCATGAAAAATTCACTTACATGTCATGAAGAATGCATAATCAAACCCTAGTTGTAAACCTTCCATGAGAGAAAGACCATAAATGCCAAGAGAAATCCTCCAATAAGAGTTGCGCCTCACTTCCAACACCAAAAATACCAAGCAAAAGGCTAAAAGATAGTCTCTCACAAGAGAGTGAGTTATGTTATCTCTAAAATGAGGAAAAACGTCCTCTATTTATACCAATCCATGACCTTTCAATTAAAAAATAGGTCATCAAAACAGCTGACAAGGCTGACTACAAAATTTACACTCTTTTTGCATTAACTGCTAGAAAATGACATAATATGAGCAAAAGGTGGGACGTCAAGCCCTTCTGAGGGAGACGTTGGCCCTTTTTGGGCATATCCAGCATCCAGAGGCCAGACATTGGCCCTTCTAGGGCTCCTCCAAGCTGCCACACATGCCAAATAGCTCCATCACACTGCCACATGCTCAGGATAACATACTGCTCTGTTGGGTGATGTCCTGTCCATCAAAGGACAAACATTCCATCTGAAATGGGTGATCCCCCCTAGGCCGGGCTCTGCCAAAGTGTCCTGGGTGGAATGTCCTTCTTTCTTCTTATTGCAAAGGCTCATCACAACGTTGTCCTGTCTCTACCATCCCAGCAACCATCTGATAGGCTCTTCAGCCCCATGGAGGTCCGAGCTAATCATATCCCCATGTCTACCAGTCCATTGGTACCTGTCCGTCGGGTATGGTCTTGCACATCAAAAAATTTTCCCTCCATGGGCTCATCAATCCTTGGGATCATAGCAATGTCAATCATATCTCATCATTAAATTTATCAAATACATGCATAAAACCCCTAGCATATCCTCTAATAGCTCAAAGACATTACACTGATCTACTATACAAAGTTGAAGAGATAGACAGAACAACCTATTGGGTTGGTATCCATAAGAAGAGGGAAGTTTCCACAGAATATTATTCAAGCCATGTTCATGAAGTGATATGGTCTAAGGATGTCCAGTCATAGTGAAGACCAGGGGTAAGTATTGTCCGTGGGTGCCTTTGTAGGAGGTGAGCTGTACCCATCATGGATGCACTTTTTCCAAGCCCCTTTATTGCCTTTATTCTTTATTTATTGCTTTTTCTTTCTTTTTAATTCAAGGTTTGACCATAGGACACTGCCTTGGCATGGTGACCAGAGCTGACAGTGTTACCCACTGGTATTTTCGCAGAAATGATAAGGCTGGCTCGTGATGAGACCCCCTTTCCCTTGGCTATGCAACCAAAGGTCATTTCCCTAGCGTGGTGACTAGATAATGGAAATGTCATACTGCTAGATACCTATGAACATAATGGATTGTCTCATGATGAGACCTCCCATCCTCTTGGTTAGGTCTTGTTTTTTTTTTGTTATTTTTCTTCGGGTCCCTTTTGTTTCTTGTCGAGAGGCCTTTTATTGCCTTCTCGGGGATCCCTGGGTGAAGCATCTCTAGGTTTTATTTCCTATGGCTTTTATATTTTACCAGCTGCTTTTACCCCCTGGGCCTTTAGCCCCTTCTTCCCACAGGATGAAGTGTAACCCCTCAAGTAGTTCATCCTAATGCCCAGACTAAGGGAATGGGATGGATGTATGGGAGATAAGATGTAAAGTGATAGTATGGTGGGAGCGGACGATGGCTCTTCAAATCCTCCCTGGTGGCTAACCAAAAACCCATGGATACAAGCTTGCTAGGGCACCTCGTTAATCCCCCCAACAATGGTCAAATGGGTTAGTGTAAGATCCAAGCAGTTATTAGAAATGTAAGGAACCTGATGCATATATAAGAAAGTTATAATGATCAAACATGACACATACCAGGATACCTGGACCAATTACCTCATGGAGAAAGAGTCTTCTCTAATGCAATTCCAAGCCGATGGTGATGGAAGATGTTGCTGCTGACAGGACAAATCTGGTGAGAAAGAAGAAGGATGGGCCCTCGAAGGCCATGCTTAGGTCAATCCTTCTCTCTGTACTCCATGTCTAGGACCTGTGTGCCTCGAGACATGATCTCCTGGTTATCCCTAGAAATCGGGGATAACATATCTTAGCATTCTTTATTGTAAGTACTTGTATCTAGTATTCTTTAGGACTAATTATTCTTTTGTAATTAACTTGTAATTCTATTGTAACGAAACACCCTAACATCTAGTTGACCCCTTTCCCAACCTTAGGCACTAGTCTTAGTTGACCTAGGGAAAGGTTTTGCTTGACATACTAACCCCTACATCTTGAATTTTTGCCTTAGCATCATAGGATAGACTCCCTCTAACCTTAAGAAAATAAAATAAACTCCTAGAACTTAAACTCTAAATCTTATCTAGAAACTAGGGACTACCCCCCTTGGCTTCCCTAGGAGTGAGCCTAGATGGAAGAGGTTTAGATCAAGGTAACAGTGTGGGATTTGAACCTAGGCATTGTGCCTCTAAGGACACACTAAGTGAGCAGGACTTAGCTCACGTTTGCAAGTGTGTATAAGGATGACAACATGCCCTATGGGTAAGTTGGTGTAATTTGGTACCTCAACTTCCTAGGGTCATAACTTTTGCATACGACCTCCTTTTTCAACGCGTGATATCCCGTTGGAAAGGTCTTTCAGAGAAATACACATTCCGTCATCAAAATATGACTCCATCTACAGTCTGACTCTGTTGGGCCAAAAAAAAATGTTTAGGGCACCAAATCAGCCCCGGAAGTACAACAAGATGTGTTGACATGAAAAAATACAAAATAAGCCAGTTGGATTAGGCGAGAGGCCACCCGTATCCACTTGAAGAATGTATGGGGCTTCATACAACCTCATAAGTGTAGAACTCACAATTATAAAGAAGTACAGAAGCACATGTTGCACAAAAATAGACACGAGGAGCCAATTGGAATAGGTGGGTGGCCACCAATATCCACCTGGATCGATCCCCCCCCCCCCTTAGGAAGAAATGGTATCCATTTCATTGAGTTCCCCCATTAGGTGAGGAAACTTCTGTTGGATTTGGCTATGGGTGAGCCACTTTCCTTGGTGTAGGATTTGCCCTGCCTTGACAACCCAATAAGGCTGGATCTGCTGCTAGTGAGTTCCCTTAGCCTGTGTGTCCACAATCTGATCGGTGGATGTTTGTTCCATGCAATTAGGGTTGAGCTATGTTGGTTTCAGTTGTTCAATGATCTCAGAGGTGTTCAATAATGGTGGAAAATAGGGCCGAAGGAGGTCCACATTGAATATTGGATGTAGAAAAGGAAGGGTGGAGTGTTGAGCTCAAAAGCATTGCTACCCACAACCTTGGTGATAGTGTAAGGTCCATAATGAAGTAGGTGAAGCTTTTGATGGGGCCCGATGAGATGCTCCTTCTACAAATATAACCAGAATTTATCACCAACCTGAAACTGGTGTGGTACCCTATGTTGATCATGTCACTACTTGTACTTAGCATTGGATTTCTGCAAAATCTTTTGGACCTGTTGGTAGATGTGTTGAATCCTCTCAATGAATATGGTTGATTTTTCGATCGCAGATTGATCAAGGGAAGAGTCTATCTATGCGATGGAAAGAGGAAGTGAAACATCAATGGGTCCCAAGGGTTGGAATCCCAAACCCACCTGAAATGGGATATGGTCGGTGGAACTATGGAGAGCCATGTTGTAGCTGTGTTGGACATATGGGAGACTCTCATCCCATGTATGGGGATTCTTAGAATTTTACATGAACAGGATGTGAACAATCATCCGATTGACGACCTCGATTTGGCCATCAGTTTAGGGGTGGGAAGCAGTGGATTTTGTGAGCTTGGTGTCCAACAGAGACTAGAGACTTGACCAAAAGGTGTTGAGGAACCTGTTGTCTCAGTCGGAGATGATGGTATGTGGTATCCCAAAGTGAACCCAAACTCGTTCAAAGAAGAGATTGGCAATATCGGTCACTGTGGCATTCTTCTTACAGGCTATGAGGATGTCCATCCTCAAACAACAATCAACGACCACAAACACATAGTCATTTCCATGCTTGGTGGACAGAAAACCAAACATGTAATCGATTGAGATGGATTCCGACAGCTTCTTAGGAATAGGAAGAGTGGTGTATAAGTCTTGCTTCTTTATGGTTGTCTTGTAAATGGTGCAGAAAATGCAAGATATGATATACTTGTTGACTTCCTTTCAAAGTTTTGGCCAATAAAAATGTTTCTGAAGAACGACCATAGTTTTCTCTATGCCAAAATTTCCTGCCACCCGACTGTAGTGGGATTCCCAAATAATCTTTATATGCTTTCTTGTAGGAAAAAAAAGGTGGCCTAGCTGGAATAAGAGTCTATCCTGAATGTGAAAATTAGTGACAGTGGTGCATGTACCCAAGAGCTGATACGTGGTGGTGAAGTTTGGATCTTGCTGATAAAGTTGGGGCCACTCTAATGCTTCATGTCCACATGACTGGAGCATAGTGGTGAGTACAGCCATAAGAGGCCGACTGAGGAAGTCATCAACATGATTGGAGATACCTGTATTATACTTGATGTTGAGATGGAACTGTTGCAGGTAGGTGAACCACTTCTGATGGCGGTCCTTCTGCAATTTCCCATGTTTTTGTATGAACTACAGAGGCTTGTGATCAGTGTGTATGATCGTCTCTTTCCCAATAATGTAATGCTTCCATTGACAACATGATTTTACAATGGAATACATTTCCTTGTCATAGGTGGGTTATTTACGGATAGTATCATAGAGTTTCTCACTATGGTATGCCATAGGATGCTCGTGTTGAGTGAGACTTGCACCCACAACATAGTCATATGCATCAATATCAATCTCGAATGGTTGTTGCATATTGGGAGAGGAGAGTATTGGATCTGAGAACAAGAAATGTTTCAAATTATCGAATGCTTGTTGCTTCTCCTTCCCCCACATGAAATTGGCCCTACCACCTCCCTTGATCACTTGGATGAGGGCCCATGCAATATGGGAGAATCCCAACATGAACCGTCGGTATAAATTGGCTAGTCCCAAGAAGCTTCAAAGCTCGATCAGTGTGATCAGGGCTAGCCAGTCACAAATGACTTGGATCTTAGCTGGATTAACATGTACCCCATGGTCATAAATAATGTAGCCCAGGTATTGGACCTTGTTCATGCCAAAAGATCATTTTCCAAAGTTGGCATAAAACTTGTGCTATCACAGAGTGCTCAAAACCTATTGAATATGTCACATGTGCTCCTCCCACGTTCTGTTGAAGATGAGGATTTCATCCAAATATACTACCAAAAAGGAGTTGGTGAAGGGTCTCAATACATCATCCATCAACCTCATCAAAGTGGTTGGTTCATTTTTTAAGCCAAAGGGCATGACTAGCCATTCGTAGAGACCTTCTTTAGACTTGAAGGTTGTCTTCCAGACATCAGTTGGTTCGATGAGAACCTGGTGGTAGCCAGACTTCAGGTCAATCTTGCTGAAGAAATTTCCCCCCTTGAGTTGGTCAAGAAGGTCATCAATTATGGGAATGGGGTAGCAGTTCCTGACTGTGATTTTGTTTAAGGCTCTGTAATCAATGCAGAGTCACCAAGTCCCATCCTTCTTCTGCACCAATACAATCGAGCTTCCGCAACAGGAGGATTTGGGTCTGATGTGCCCCTTTTGAAGAAGTTCTTGGATTTGATGCTGGATTTTGTCATTCTCCATCAATGAGCGCCATTAGATAGGCCCATTAGGTAGAGGTGTTCTGGGGGTCAGATCAACTGGATGCTTGACTTGGTAGTGTGTCGGTACCCCTATAGGTGAGGCGAAGATGTCTCTGTATTATTCCATGATCTTGTCCACTTGTTTTTGCTGTAAAGAGAGGCGTTTTGTAGAGGCCACGGATGTAGTGAAAACCTTATTCTTACTGTGAGGACAGATCATAAAAAAGACTAACAACCTGGTCTATGAAATGACCTTACTACATTGCTTAGTAGAGATTAAATAAATAGCAGTAGGCGGTGCCACCTCTGGAATCCTGTACAATTGTCTACCCAAAGTAATAATAACACTACGGGGTCTAGACTCATACACAACATGATTCTTCCAAAAATATGATTGTCCTAAAAGAACATGAAAAAATTCAAGGGGAGAAATATCACACAGTACCTCATCTTTGAAAGGCTTGATGTCGTAGGGCAGACAACATTGTTGGCTGACATGAAGATCTCTTCCTTGACAAAGTCAACTGATGGTGTAGAGTTGTGGGTGCGGTGTCATTGGTAGGTCCATCCACTTGTCAATATCTAATGAAATCAAGTTCTTTTGACTACGACTGTTGACAATGAAATGAATCAGATCCCCCTTGACCCACATCTGCAAGTGAAAGAGGCATTCCCCTTCCTCTACTTCTTTTGGTTCGCTTGGCCAGACTTTGGTGGTAGCGACCGTGGAAATGGGTTCAACATCAATAATTTTCTTCCTTCCTTCAGGATTTGACTTGGAATCATAATCAGCCTCTGACTCAGAAGCCTTCAACTCGGCCACGAGGGATTGCTTGGAGCGACATTCATCGGTGTTGTGCAAAGGAATTTTATGGTACTCACACCATTTTATCATGTCCTTCTTCATCTTCTTGTTGCCATTCTTTTGTTTTGGATTGGATGGATTTTCCTGGGGGCAACCATATCAACTTGGTCCCTTGTTGTGCGGGTTGGGGTTTCCTTTTCCCTGCTTTGGGTGTGAGGGGTTTACAGATCCAAACTCTTGTTGTTTCTGCTTAAATTTCTTCTCGATCTTGATAACATATCTATAATTTGTGCCCAATGAGGTGATGTCCAAGAACTCCATTTATATTTGAATGTATATATGAAAACAAACGTGGTATTTGAGCACCAAATGATGCCCATAATATTTGATACCCAATTTGGTGCATAGGGTATGGAAACTATTGGTGAATTCTGGTACTGTCTGGTCCCTTTCTTGATGTAGGGTGGTCCATCTGGTGTACTGGTCCTCATAGCTTCCAATAAGGTAGTATTTTTCTTTATTGGCATCCAAGAAGGAATCCCATGTAGGGACCACCACAAAAATTGCAGATTCCTCCACGGCCCTTTTCTCAGAGTAAGTATCACACCAGTCTTTAACATGGTGAAAGACCTTGAGGAGTGAAAAAGTGATATTTTCCCGATTGGAAAAATTGTGGACCAAAAAATATCCTTCGAGTATATTCAACCATTTATCTACAACATCCGCATCTATAAGTCCTTCAAATAATGGAATATCAAAATTTACCTATACCTTGAAGGGGGTTGCATGGTCGCTTGATGAAGATGCTTCTCCCATGGGAAATCGTCGAAGGATCTACATGAAGTTGTCCATCATTTCGTTCCTTTGTCGCGAGAGGGCTTCATCGAGCAACATTTTAATAGAATCTCATGCCCCATCATCTTTCTTTTCGTCTCCCATGGTTTGTTGTTGGGCTTAGCACGACTGATTTGGTAATGGATCGATTGGTTCAATTCCCAACTTTTTGTATCCAAACCTTGTTGAGGACATGCACGAAGAAGGTCCTTTTCATATTACTCATGAATGTCAAATCCCTATACATACAAAAACCTAACTCTAGAAGGTGAAACGCCAAAAGTCATGTGGGCCCTATCGGTAAGTTGTTGTAATTTGGTACCTCAACTTCCTAGGGTTATAACTTTTTCATACGACCTATGTTTTAGGCGCGTGATAACCTGTTGGAAAGGTATTTAAGATAAATACACATTTCTCTATCATAATTTGACTTCGTCTATAGTCCAACTATGGAGATCCAAAAAAACAACATTTAGGTCCCCAAAACATCCCTAAAAGTACAACAAGATGTCCTAACATGAAAACATACAAAATAAGCCAGTTGGATTAGGCAAGAGGCCACCCATATCCACCTGGATAATGTGTGGGGATTCATATAGCCTCAGAAGTGTAGAAATCACAATTATAAAGCAGTACAGAAGGACGTGATGAACAAAAACTGACATGAGGAGCCAGTTGGAATAGGTGGGTGGCCACCAATATCCACCTAGATCAATTGGATACTTCGAGATATTTGGGTGTTGAATATACATTCATGTACTTTGTTAATGTTTATGCCATTATTATAGTTCTTTTCATTTCAATAGATAAGAGCATCATAAGAACAAGATCACTAAGAAATACACATTCACAAGAGACACAACATTTATCTTGGGAAACCCTCTAGGGGAAGAAAACTCAGCAAAAGCTTCCTTATCATAAATTGCCAATACAATGTTCAAGAGATAACTCAAACCAATACAGATAGTCCTCTCCAAAATATGCACCACTCTTCTTCTCCTCTCTCCAACTGGTAACTGCAGCTTGCCTTATAAGAAAATGAGCAAGTGAGTTATGTAATAAAGTGAGGTGCTAGCCTCCCTATATATACAAGATTGGCATGTGTGAAGGGGCTTCACTGGCAGGGCCGACCTCTCACTCTGGGTGGGTAAACCCACCTTTAATTTAATTCTGGGTCTCAATAATAACTGCTAGGGCCGACTTCTTATTCTGCCTATTACAATTGTCTGTTGACCAATCCGCAAAAGGGGATTTGGTCCTAATACAATTACGAACATGATTAATCCACAATGGGGATTAATCCAATAAACAAAATAACAATAATAATAAGAATACTCTTCGTAGTTACATTATTTCAACACTCCCCCTTAACAAGAAGGGTCTTATTCAACAGCATCAGGCGAGAGAGGTCTGCATCATCAGTGGCATCAGGAGGACAGTATTGTCAATATCATCTTGAAACATTGGCTAGCACATTTACGAGTCATCGGAATTTTTCTTCATCAGCAGCATCATCATTCTCGAAAGAATGCCATCATCATTTGCATCAAAATGTATCAGCAAAAATGATACCTCATCACAACACTAGGCTGACACATCACAATACTACACTGGCTCATTGTCACAGCGGTTAAGCTAGTAGCTCAGTGTCAGTCACATCTTGCTTTACGTCTAACAATGAGGTTAGAAGTAAGGAATCATCTTGCTTTATGTATAAAAACTAGGTCAGAAGCAAGGAACACATCATCATCTCACTTTATGTCTAACAATGAGGTTAGAAGTGAGGAATCATCTTGCTTTATGTCTAACAACTAGGTCAGAAGCAAAGAACACATCAACATCTCTCTTTACGTCTAACAACGAGGTCAGAAGAGAGGAATCATCTTGCTTTATGTCTAACAACTAGGTTAGAATCAAGGAATCATCATCATCTTGCTTTACTTCTAATAATGAGGTTAGAAGCAAGGAATCATCTTGCTTTACGTCTAACAACTAGGTCAGAAGCAAGGAACACACAGCGTCATGTTTTACGTTTAATAGTGAGGTCAGAAGCAATGACTCATCTTTCTTTACGTCTAACAGTGAGGTCAAAAGAAAGGAACACATAGCGTTATGCTTTACGTCTAACAACGAGGTCAGAAGCAATGACTCATCTTGCTTTATGTCTAACAGTGAGGTCAGAAGCAAGGAATAAATATATACTCCCCCTTTCAGGGAGGGTCCTTTCGGAATATGCTAATCTTATCTTGAAAGTGTTCAAACTTTACATGAGATAGAGGTTTGTTCAACACGTCAACAACCTATTCATCCATGCTAATGTACCGGAGCTTCAAGGCTCCTCTCTGTACCATGTCGCGGATGAAATGATAGCGGATCTCTATGTGCTTCGACCTATCATGGAATACAGGATTCTTTGTCATCTTTATGCAGCTCTGGTTGTCACATAGAATCATGGTTTCTCTCATCTCCAAGTCAAATAGTCCTATCAGCAACTTTCAAATCCATATAGCTTCGCAACTAGAAGAACATGCGGCAATGTACTCTGCTTCCACTATGCTGAGAGCAATACTAGATTTCTTCCTACGCTGCCACGAGATCATGGCTGATCCCAAACTGAAACAACATCAGGAAGTGCTTTTTCTGTCTGCAATGCTTCCTGCTCAATCTGCATCAATATATCCACTCAATGTGAATTCATGATATCCATCATAGTTGAGACCATAATCCATTGTATCTTTAAGGTACCTCATCACATGTTTTGCATCCACTAGGTGAACACATCTGGGCTCTACCAGAAACTGACTCAAGGTGTTCACTGCAAAACAAATGTCTGGTCTGGTGTTCATCATGTACATCAGTGATCCAATAATCTGTCTGTACGGTGTGGCATCTATCAATTTTGATGAAGTATCGACCAACAAATTCATCTTCACTTCCATGGGTGTATTCATGGAATTACATTCTAGCATGTCGAATCTCTTTAAGATTTCGACCGTGTAATTCCCTTGGTTAAGGAAGATTCTTTCTGGACTCTGCCATACCTAAAGACCTAAGAAGTAATGCATTAGACCAATTTCTTTCATTTCAAATTCTGCAGAAAGTCTCTTTTTACATTCAGCGATGAGATTTTCTTCTCAAGTTAAGAATAAGTCATCCACATATAGTAGTAATATTATTGGTTCATTATCCATAATTTTGAAGTAGAGATTTGAGTCTGCGTTACTCTTGGTAAAGCCTAAGCTCGTCAAGAAACTGTCTATACGGCCATACCAAGCTCTAGGAGCTTGCTGCAATCCCTATAAGGCTTTCTTCAATCAACAGACATGAGACTTCCTGTCTTCAACCTCAAATCCTTGGGGTTTCTCTATATACACTTCCTCTTCGATAGCACCATTTAGGAAATTTGTCTTCACATCCATCTAGTGCAACTTCCATTTCATCTTGGCTGCAAGAGCTATAATGGTTCTAATAGAAGTGTATATGGCCACAGGAGCGAAAGTCTCTTCATAGTCAATGCCTTCCTTTCGGGAAAAGCCACGAGCGAAAAATATTTCTTTATATTTCTCAATACTTCCATCAACAACATGTTTTATTTTGAAGAGCCATTTTGATGATACCACATCCTTACTTTTTAGTCTGAGAACTATTTCCCATACATTATTCTTTATTATGGATCGGTATTCCTCTGTCATGGCATTTGCCCATTCCTTCTTTTGAATGGCCTCTTCAAAGCATGTAGGTTTTTCATCAAGTAGATTGCACATCAAAGTTGTGTAACTGGAGAATGGCTTTGGTCTTTTCACCTGTCTCATGGTTCCTTCTGGAACACCATACTTCTCTCCATCTTGAATACACTCTCTTTCCCAAGCAGGATTTCTTTTATGGGAGAAGGTCATTTGAGGAGGTTCTTAAACTTCTGTCATGTCATGGTCTTCAGGAATCTCCTCATCAAGGGAAGTTATGACTTCCTTTACAGGTTCTGCAGCTCTGGGAACTTCCCTCACGGATTCTGCAATCTTGGAATTTACATGTTCCTCTTCATATATTTCTTCAAGCTGGCATCTTCTTGATTTCTTAAGTGTTTCTTCTTCATAAACGGTCACTTCCCTGCTAATATCAATGTGGTGGTGACCAGGTATGTAGATTATGAAGGCCTTGGAGACCTCATAGTATCCCACAAATATTCTCTTCTTTCCGGAGGGTTCCAGCTTGTTTCTTTTCTCTTTCGGTATATGAATACTGGACAGCCAAATATTTTGAGATGGCTTACCTCTAGCTTCTTTCTGGTGAACATCTCTTCTAGTGTCTTGAGCCCAAGTGCACTATGGGGAAATTGGTTCTGCACATAAATAGTTGTCATTGTTGCTTCTGCCCATAAGCACATAGGAAGATCTTGATCTTCACAGCTTCCAGCATGGTTCTGTTCTTCCGTTCAGCTACACTGTTTTGTTGGGGATCTTGATCCCAACATCTTTGCAGATATTCAAGAACTCTTTTGAGGTATATTCTCCTCCATTATCTAACCTGAGTATCTTAATCTTTCTTTGGAAAGATTCTCTATCAAGGCTTTTAATTCCTTGAATTTACTGAATACTTCAAATATATCCAGGTCTTACGAGAATAGTCATCAATAAATGATACATAGTATACATACCCGCTAATGGAGGATGATGTCATTGGGCCATGTTATCCCCGATATCTAGGGATAACTAGGAGATCATGTCTCGAGGCCCACATGGTCCTAGACATGGAGTACTGATAGCAGGAGTGACTTGAGCATGGCCCTGGAGGGCCCATCTTTCTTCCTCTCAGCCAGCTTTGTCTTGTTAGCAGTAGCAGCTTCCATCACTACTAGCCTGGGCTTGCATCAGAGAGGGCTCTTGCTCCATGAGGTAATTGGTCCGAGGTATCATGGTATGTGTCATATTTGATCATTATAACCTTCTTATATATGAATTAGGTTCCTTTCATTTCGGATGACTGCTTGGATCTTACACTAATCCACTTGACCATTGTTGAGGTGATTGATGGGGCAACTTAGCAGGCCAGTATTCATGGGTTTTGGTTAGCCACCAAGGGGGATTTGCAGAGCCATCATCCGCTCCCACCATCTTATCACTTTTTCATCTTATACCCCACTCATCCATCCCATTCCCCTAGTATGGCCATTAGGATGACCTTCCAGGGTACATCTTGTCTTGTGGGAAGAAGGGGCTAAAGGCCCAGGGGGTAAAAGCAGCTGGTAAAAGATAAAAGCCATAGGAAAT